>ML107560.1:16823-28276 GCA_003697995.1 Taxidea taxus jeffersonii | reverse complement strand
TAGTTTTAGCAGTGCAGAATATATTTTTACTTGGGGTGCCTGTGTGGCTCAGAGGGTTAAGTGTCTGCCTTTGGCTGTCATGATCTGAAGGTCTTGGGATCGAGCCCCTGCATCAGGCACTCTGGTCAGTGGGGAGGCTATTTCTCCCTCTCCCTCTGCCTGCCACTCTCCTGCTTGTTAGCTCGCTCTCTCTCTCTCCCTCTCTGTCAAATAAATAAAACCTAAACAAAATATTTTTACTGAAATACTATTTTTTCATAAGTAATTACAAACAGCACATCATTTTTACAATACAGTAAATAAGAGCATCTAATAGCTATTTTCTATTAACAAGTCTTTGCTGATTGCCTACTTTAAGCAAAACCTTGCGATAAACAATACAGAAGAAATGAAGATGAAGCCTACAGGGACCCTTCACATAGCTTACAAAGTAGTGAGCAAAAGAGAAAAGCACACAAGTAACTCTTCTACAAGAAAATGAAGAGGTTTGAAGGTGAAAGTGTTTTCAGAAGTGATTATTTTCAGTCAAATCATACGTGACAGATGTGTCCAATTAAATAACAATCTCTATGCATTTGGAGTCTAGAATGTGATGCTCCAGCATTGTGTGGAGTGTGGAGAGATAATAGATGAAATCTTAAAAAGTACCACTAGAAAACTAGGTACTCAAAATTATAAATAATAAAAGAAAATTACTTTATCTGTATAAAATAAAAGGGAATTTACAGAGATATTTAGCTATTCAAATAATATATTTGAAAGCCATCATAACAAAGAAGAGATGTGATCATGAGAGCAAAGTTTCAATTATAATTTTCTGTTTCCCCGTGGCTTTCTGTGTAATGGCTTACATATGTTCCCTTTATAATAAATGAATTTTGAATCTCAATCCCTAATCTGAGAAGCTGTTCACTGTTCATGGTAGTTTTAAGACTTTTTTTGAACTGATGATATTACCTTCAAAAAACTTGCAAAGTCATGTCAATCTCACTTTGAGTTGACTTCAATAAAAATATTGTGTTTTTGAATTGCATTTTTTGAAACTAGAATAATTTGGAGAGAGGCCAGATACTTATTGATAAGTTTGTGTTATCAGTGAATTTGATAATTGTTACTTATTTTCCATTAACACAATTATGTATATAAGTATACACACACACAAGCATTTCTTGCTTTTAAATTTCACCTTTGTTCTCAATTTCTTTTTGCATTACTGCTATGATGTCTCCATTTATTTTTCCCTATCTAAAATTTCTTTAGAGGAGTAACTTCTCTTGACATCTTTACAACTTCAAAAGTCACTATAGACAACTTCTAGGTAATTTTCCTAATTCTATTAATGACATACCATTCTCTCAGTTTACCCCAAGCCTCATGCTTGTCCTTGTCTCCACACTTTTATACATTTTTTAAAGAGATTTTATCCATTTATTTGACAGAGAGAGAGCAAGAGAGGGAACATGAGCAGGGGGAGTGGGAAAGGGAGAAGCAGGCCTCCCTTTCTCCCTTTCCTCCCGTCAAGCAGGAAGCCCAATATAGGGCTCGATCCCAGTACCCTGGGATCATGACCTGAGCTGAAGGCAGATGCTTAAGGACTGAGCCACCCAGGTGCCCCTACTTTTGTACATATTGCTGTGAATTCCTGGAGTGCATTGACTCTTGTTCCATTTTGTCAGACTTAATTTTACTCCTGTTTTGTCTTGGATATTATCTTCTCTGCTGGGCATTTCTTGAGTCCCCTGTGCTGTGTTAGACGGGCACCTGTAATTTAGCATTTCAGCATGTATCATAGCCTATTTAATTGTCATTATTTGTAGGACTCTTCTGGACCATGAGCTAATATAGGGCAGACACTTTGGCCAATCTATTATTTTATCTTCAGAGACTGGTAGAGTTCCAGAGACATGGTAGGTACAAAAAACTGCTTACAAAATAACTGACTTTAAAAGAATACACTTACCATGATTTTTTTAAAAATGAGTATATTAATATTTTTTTTCTTTTTTTTTTTTACTTTATTTAAGCTTTATTTAAACATATGATGTAACCCCACCACCCTCACCCAACCCCTCTTCCCCCCACCCCCCTCAGTTTGTTTTATGACATTAAGAGTCTCTTTTGGTTTTTCTCCCTCCCGATCCCATCTTCTTTCATTTTTACTTTTCCTACCACCTTAACTCCCACCCCCGTTGCATCTCCACTTCCTCATATCAGGGAGATCATGTGGTAGTGATCTCCCTGATATTAATATATTAATAAGGATTTATTTTTAATTTCTCTATATTTAATATAGAATCTCTCACCAATACTTGCTTCATGATATACCCCCTTACTTTGGAATCCAGAAGATATCATTCTAAAATGGATTTTTATTTTCTTTGCTTTTATTGCTCCATTTAATTTCCAGTTGTGTTTTGTGATTTAAGACCTCTCCTCCCAGGGTATCATATAGACTGCACTCAAAATAACTTCTCTTGAATGCTAAAATTCGGTTCAACCGTGGATCTTTGTGCCATTCTGAAGATTTTACTTTGTTTCTGAGTGAGGTCAGAATTTAAGATTCAAGAACTCATTCAAACTATGGAAATGTAGCCTGTGGCAGGGTGCAAGTGTGTGAGTGAAGAGTACTGGTAGGATGTTATTTGAATAATCCAGTCAAGAGATCATGTTGGGGGACGCCTGGGTGGCTTAGTTGGTTAAGCAGCTGCCTTCGGCTCAGGTCATGATCCCAGCGTCCTGGGATCGAGTCCCACATCAGGCTCCTTGCTCAGCATGGAGCCTGCTCCTCCCTCTGCCTCTGCCTGCCTCTCTGTCTGCCTGTGCTCTCTCTCTCTCTCTAACTAATAAATAAATAAAATCTTTAAAAAAAATTTAAAAAAAAAAAAGAGATCATGTTGGATTAGACCAGAGTGGTAGCTGAGAACATCTAAGAAATAGCTGGATTTTTAATATACTTTTAAGTATATCTAGCCTTGGAACTGAGAAATAAAATAGTAGCAGGATGCTGTTAGTGTTTGTGACATAAATAGTTAATGCCTAACCCATCACCTAATTTACTGTTCTTTTTTATTTTATTTATTTATTTATTTGTCAGAAAGAGAGAGCAGGAGGGAACACAGGCAGACAGAATGGCAGGCAAAGGCAGAGGGAGAAGCAGGCTCCCTGCTGAGCAAGGAGCCCGATGTGGGACTCGATCCCAGGACGCTGGGATCATGACCTGAGCTGAAGGCAGCTGCTTAACCAACTGAGCCACCCAGGCGTCCCTACTGTTCTTTTTTAAATAGAATCCTGGTTTTGCTAAGTTTATCAACTAAGAAAACTCACACTCAATCTTGAAGATATGACTAAGGAATATATTACCAGCTGTTAGGGAAATGCAAATTAAAATCATTATGAAATACACTATATAGGGCACCTAGGTGGCTCAGTGGGTTAAAGCCTCTGCCTTCAGCTCAGGTCATGATCCCAGGGTCCTGGGATCGAGCCCCACATCAGGCTCTCTGCTCAGCGGGGAGCCTGCTTCCTTCTCTCTCTCTGTCTGCCTCTCTGCCTACTTGTGATCTCTGTCTGTCAAATAAATAAATTAAAGAAAAAAATTCTAAAAAAAAAAGAAAGAAATACACTATATATCTATTAGAATAGAATAGAATAAAAAAAAAATAAAAGCCTAACAGTGCTAAGTGGTAGTGAGGTTTCAAAGCAACTATCATATGCCACTTAGAAAACAGTTTAGCAGTTTCTTTAACAATAAACATACACTTACTGCCTGACCCACTAATCTGACTCATAGGTGCTCACCTCAAGAAAAATATAGCTTAGCTTTCCATAAAAAACATACATAGATTTGATAGGGTTTTGTTCTTAATCAACAAAAAAACGTAAACAATCCAAATGTCCTTTAGTTGGTGATTGAATACAGTTATTCATATAATGAAATAACAGGTAGCAATAAAAGTAACTGCCTGATAATGCAATCATAAATAAATCTCAACGCAGTTGCTAAGTGAAAACCAACTTCAAAAGGTATATACAGGGGCGCCTGGGTGGCTCCGTGGGTTAAGCCTCTGCCTTAGGCTCCAGTCATGATCTCAGGGTCCTGGGATCGAGCCCTGCATTGGGCTCTCTGCTCAGCAGGGAACCTGATTCCCTCTCTCTCTCTGCCTGCCTCTCTGTCTACTTGTGTTCTCTCTCTCTCTCTCTGTCAAATAAATAAATAAATAATCTTTAAAAAAAAAAAGGCACATATAGTAGGAGGTTGTTCTTATGGGAATCTCCCAAAAACAAAAGTGGGGGAATAATCTGATCTGATGCAATGCTTGCCAGGGGGCCAGGAGCGTGGGAAGGGGCTGACTGCAGAGGTGGTCACAGAGAAGATTTGCTGTGATAGAAAAGTGTTATATCTTTATTATGGTGGCCATTCTATGACTGTATGCATTAGTTAAGACAAATAGAATTGTGTTTTATAAAGGGCAAATGTTATGGAATATGAAATCTGTCTCAATAAACATGACTTAAAAGGGTATAATCAAGACTAGGACTAAATTTATCACCTACTTCAAACTTCCGAATCCAAATATTAAATCATAAGAAGTCAGTTAAAATTTTAGTGTGGGGAGACCATTATCCTAGCGAATTGGAGAAGAGAAGTAACTGTTGATGAGTATATCAATGTCAACATGGCATGTAATGAAAGATCTTTATATGTTACTGAATGTAGTCAGACTTCCACTAAGAAGCTTGTGGGTTAACTCTAAAATTAGAGGTACTTTACTAAATACACATTTCTAATTATATTATCATGTTTATATATGTTCAAAAACCTATAGTTTTCATTACCAGTTACACAGGAAATCTCTCAAAGTTTAGATAACTGTCTATTCCAGGGTATGATTTATGAATTCATTCTGTCCTTTGGGGAGTTCCTTCATGAGTTAGAGAAATCTAATTAAAATACTGACATTGACAAAAATATTTCTTTTACCAGTGCTCTGAATACCAGATTGGGTATAATACCTGCTAGTTTTCTACCCTCTATAGAATAAGTAACGGCATGCACTGCCCACCCCCATTTCTTTTAATGGAACAAAGATTTAAGAATATAACAGATCTTACTCTAGACTTTGATTATCTTCTTTAATTTAGCAAGGCCTAATATTAAGCAAAATAATGCCTCTTGAACATGGAATTAGGAAAAATACAAAGACATAATTATCTGGTCAGAGTTTAGATTGTCTAATCAGAATTAGGGACTTACAAATTATTTTTGGTCTTTCAGAGAACACTTTTCTAGTTATTTGGTATTTTTATCTTAAGACAAATGTCTGGTGTTCTTTCTCTTGAGTCATGCTAGGTACATAAGCACTTTTCTTATCCTCCCATCCAGTGGTCTTAAAAAACATGATCCTTGCATTGGGCAGCCACCTTCTAATATCAACTCACATAAGCATGAGGTACACCTTAAAGATTACATAATATTTATTATTTTCTTTTTTTTTTTGCTCTTCCTTCTACAATAAACAAGGTAGTATCATTCTGTAATTGTAACTTTTTGAAATTCAGTTTTATACTGTTTTACTTTGTAAATTTTTACTTTTGATGTGTCGTGTCTGTGATTTGTATATTATTGTTTATATCTGTCATTGAAGTTGGCATTTACTGATTTTCTACTTTTACAGAACTATTAGGAAGTGACTTTGGTAGTTTGACCTCTTGTCTCTAAAGTGTTTTCAAATAGATCATTTTTAATAAATACAAGTTGAGCAAATGAGCTAGTGCTTTCTTCAACATTGTATATATTATGATTTCTTTAAAGAAAAATTTTTATTAACATTCATCACCTGGGCACCTGGGTGGCTTAGTCAGTAAAGTGTCTGTCTTCACCTCAGGTCATGATGCCAGGTTCCTGGGATCAAGCCCCCTATCAGCCTCCCTGCTCAGCAGGGAGTCTTCTTCTCCCTCTCCCTCAGTCCCCGTTCCCCACTTGTGATCTCTTTTGCTTGTTCTCTCTCTCTTGCTCTCTCAAATAAATAAAATCTTCTAAAAAATTCATCATCAGTGTTCAAATCACACAGAATTAGAATATCTGGCAATAGCCTGTTAATATTTAATTTTATCCTCTTTGCCCTTACTGTCTTAAGTTTTGAAATTTTGTTTCATGTAAAGGTTGAATGTTCAAGTCTGTATTTTACCTCTGAAAGTAAAAATAAGTGTTAGTCTCATGAGAAATATTTTCAGTTATTTTCTGGGGCATTAACAATAACAACAAAGGAGGGTACAATGTATACTCCTCCTTCATCTTCTCCTCCTCCTTCTTCTAAATATTTGAAATTTTCTCATTTAATAGTAGAAGTTCAGATGCCTAATGAAATAAAAAAATTGTAATGAAATATTTTAATATTCATGTGTCATTAATTGACATTCATGGTTATTTTTTGCTTATTTTTCTTTATAAAATAATCATATTAACATCTTCTGTGTATAGGAGATAGAACGTTTCTGCCACTTTGCCCTGTAAATATATTTCATGGTGCTACACAAGGCCATAATGTAGTCAGAAATCACTCAGATATTTTGGCTGGATCTTAGATAATGCCTCTAGCTTAAATATTGCATTTGACCCTTTTGTGCAGAAAAAAGTATATGTAGCAGATGGTTTATATTACAAAGAGAGATGGGGTGCTGTGTGCAGCATTCTATTCTGTATTTACTGGGTTTGTTTCTGGGAATTTATAGTTATAGAATTTATCTACAGAGGTAAATAAAGGGGAAGATTACAGGTATTATATGGAGCCTTGTGCGCAAGAGGAGTATTTATTTTCAAAAAAATTGTTTGTATTATTTAATAGGTTAATCAGGTTTCATATTATAGAAAAATGAATAGTATTAAGAGATTTTTAACTGCTGTCTGAAGACAGATGTAACTAAATCCATATGAACGTTCTTGTTCTTTGTGAACATTTCCAGTGCAGAGTCCCATACTCAACTGATGCTTTGTTAATTAAGGAGTCTCATCTTTATTTTAACAGAAAAGTCAGCATTTTATGAATTACAAGGTAATAGGAGAATATTGTTTACTCTGTTGACATACCAGCAGTAAAAAAATTTAATCCATAGGAGTCAAACTGGGATAACTTTAAAATATTAACTATTATGTTAACCACTTTTAGTACTTAGTTGTTTGAGTTAAAAAAAAAAAAACAACCAACAATCATGAAGTCTTTTGTTGGTATCACTTGTATTTATAGACTTTTAAGCTTATGAAAGCTATGAGTGTAAAATATGTAATATTTCCAAATAAAAGTAAATCTACCTAAAGAACTTTAGTTTTATATTGAACATGTAATTATCACTAATGATCATCCAGATGTGTTTTTAAGAATCAATGCAGCTTCCTTAAAATCATTTTAATTTGGAGAAAAGTCCTTAAAACTTGTATTGTGTCTGAAGTTACTTTGACAACAGTTTTCTATTACATAATACTATATTGAGATTGCATGATGCTGACAAGAAGTTCAAGAAAAAATTATAAAATGCTTTTCTATATAAGTTACATTCTCTTGTGGCATATAATTTTGGTAAAAATTCAGTTGCAATTTTATTTTTTATTAAAGAATTTATTTATTTATTTGACAGAGAATTCACAAGTAGGCAGAGAGGCAGGCAGAGCGGGGGGGGGGGGGAGCAGGCTCCCTGCTGAGCAGAGAGCCGGATGTGGGACTCAATCCCGAATCCTGAGATCATGACCTGAGCTGAAGGCAGAGGCTTAACCCACTGAGCCACCCAGGTGCCCCAGTTGCAATTTTAAATGAAGAAAACTTCTCAAGATTGATAAGCAGGAGGAAATCCGATGAACAAATAGATGAGTAATGATGAATTACCTGTAATAACAGGGAGAGATGATCTTCTAACAATTTTCTCCTGTCTCCCAAGTCATAATTTTTGTTTTATTGTGTGTGTTGCTCAGCTTTCTATATCATGTTAAGTGTATATCATTTCTCTTTAGAAAATATTAAATGGTTTCAGAGTACAATAAATTGCCAGCTTTTATTCAGTTTTCGTTATGTCTTTGACCATCGCAGGTAGTAAGTGATGCCATGAGGTGCAGCTGAAACCATATGGGGATCTGAGATGGACTGAATATTGAATTTAATTAGAAATTACATTCCCTGCTAATATATTTCTAAAATATAAAGATCTTCCCCCCACATTTTTATCCTCAAGAAGGTTTTCAATTGTAACTAAACTTGCTTCTTGATTGCTCAGAAGAAAGTGATCCTCACTTTGTCTTTGAATAGGAAAGGAATCCAAAACTATGCTGTCCAAAGAGTCCACTGCTTCTTTGTACAAGTCATACTTCCAGGGAGCTCTGCAGTGCTTCTAGTATAGTTTTATCGCTTTTGGTTTGCAAAAGAAGCATATTAAGGATGACACAGTGCATATTCTTTGGATTATAAGCTCATAGTATGTAAACATTTTCCATTTCTATTATCTAATACATGCTTTTTAAATACGAATTAAAATATTATCTGTAGGATGTGGTAAATATGTTTTTTAACACTGGATATTAACCTTGGAATTTAGTCTACTTTAATCTAATACTGCTTTATTTTTATCTTCAGAACTGCATATTTTACTTTTTAATTTGTTTTAAATTCATTTGAATTCACCAGATAGTTCCATAATACTGGAATTGTGTGCAAGGAATGCTCGCAACTTGTAATCTAAATAAGCAGGTTAAGCGGGTTAATTGGGTTTTCACTTTCCCACTTATATTCCTGCTTATTTTAATGAATATTGTTAAAGTATATTGATATTATATTAACATCTGTTATATAATTTCTTTCATTCATGTGCAATTTATACTGTTTGCCCTTTACTTTGGAAAAGCCACTCTTTCAAGTAAAATTATATTTCACAACTATGGATTTTTTTATCTTCACTCCTCTTTTTTTAATATGTGTCTCAGATCTAATTAAATGTCTTAGAAGTTTGTGTTTACTATTTAAACACAATAGACTATATACACTGTGATACCCCAGTGAATTATTTGCCTGAATTTCCATAGTTTGCTTATCTGAGACCCTGAGGAAATTCAAGACCATAAGTAAAGGACTGATAATGGTGTCACCACTTAATGTCAGAAACCTAAATCAAAAAACTTGATTCCATAGGTCTTTCTAAGTTCTTTTTTCTTTATTTTCTATATCAAAATGATCTCATGTTCATAATTAATACTGCTGCTCTGTGTCAAATATGAACTGTTTGTAAAAGACCATTTAATGAATGCATGACAATTGTTTATGTTTTTGAGAAATATTTTATTAAAGTATATAGTATACATGTCTAAGAAGCTTCTTTTCCTCTACTCTCATTATCTTCACCATAGTTTGTTTCTTTTTTTAAAGATTTTATTTATTTGACAGACAGAGATCACAAGTAGGCAGAGAGACAGGCAGAGAGAGATGAGGAAGCAGGCTCCCTGCGGAGCAGAGCCCGATGTGGGGCTCGATTCCAGGAACCTGGGATCATGATCTGAGCCGAAGGCAGAGGCTTTAACCCACTGAGCCACCCAGGTGCCCCTCTTCACCATAGTTTTGTTGTTCACTAGCATCTAACTTTCTTGTTTGATATTAGCTGTACACAGTTAATATTATTTATGATGTTGAAGAGGCAAGTCACACACACACACACACACACACTCCCCAAGCATAATATAATGTTAGAATGTGGTTTTAGAGTAACAGACTGCATCTAACGAGAGTACAGTTCATGAGTAAAATACTCGTGATAACAAGAGATCCGGGATCCAAGCCCTGACTCTTCTCCTAATAGTTGTGAGATTTCAGGTAATTAATCTTCTTGTGCCTTAATTTCCTCTCTTTAAGAATGGTATAACAATACTACCTGTTTTAGGGTTATTATGAAGGTAGGATCAGTTGTTATACATTAAATGACTGGAAGAATGTCTATGATTAAGTGTTCAGTAAGTGTTATTTTCTATCAATACTACAGAAAATTTGTCTGAAGGTATAGAATTTCTAATACTATACATTATCTAGATAATGTATTTTGGGGGAAGACCATAAATCTCAGTTTGTGTGAGAAAGTTCTGGTTTATCCCTGTTTTCCCTCTTCTAATAATTCATTCATTTCATTCATATGATAATAATTCAGTGCTACTTTTTACTCTCAGAAGTGTAAATTATAATCACTCAATTTCCTCCACATAGAATTCACTATTTTTTAGATTCTTCTCATACTTCTCTAGTAACACTTCTGAATAAGGTCACCAAAACTTGTTATGCTAATCTCATTTTACATTTTGTATTCTTACCTGAATTGCATGTTGTCTAGCATACAGCCTTGTTGACTACTTCCTCATCATTAAAGTCTCCCGCCTTAGAATCTGTGTCTTTTTGCTTTTTCTTGGATGTTCCTTCACTTTCTTTTGTATGATCCTCCTTCTCCCCCCATCAATGATATATTTTCATTTGCCTTTGGTTTTCTCTAAGGTCCCATTTTCTTCTCATCCTTTACCTTGTCCCCAGACTCCATATTTATTAAATGAGCTACCTGGAGAAAATTAGACTAAATGAAATAAGCCAGTCAGTGCAGGGCTACAGGATTTCACCTATGTGAGTTTTCTGAAATAGTTGAACTCATAGAAGCTAAAAATTACGATAGTGGTTGCTAGTGGCTGGGGGGGTGAGGTAAGTGGAGAGTTGTTTTTCAGAGTGTAGAGTTTCATTTAGGTTAGGTGAATAATCTCTAGATATCTACTGATAACATAATGCCTATAGTTAATAAGTTGTTATTGTGCACTCCAGAACTTTTGAGGTTAGATCTAAGGTTAATACCTATGTTAAAATTAACAAAACAATAAAAAGTAAAAAGCAAAAACAAAGAGACATAAGGAAACTTTGGGAGATGTTGGGTATGTCTATCTTGATTGTGGTGATGGTATCATAGATGTTTGTGTATGTCCAAACTCCTCATCTTATACACATTAAATATTTACAGTTCTTTGTATATCATTGATACCTCAATAAAGCTGTTAGAAAAAAGATGGTAACATATAAGAAGTGTCATATGAATTCTTCCCATATTATTATTTATTGGTTATTTGTACTTTTTCCATGAATGTTCTGTATAGTTTTGTGATTTTGCATAATTGGCTGTTGATGCTTTTATTTTCAATTTGTGTAATTTATATATTGAAGATATTAAATTGTTGATAAAAATATATTAGGCTTGAGAGTGCCTAGGCAGTTCAGTCAGTTGAGCTTTGGACTCTTGATTTTGACAGTGGTCATGATCTCAGGGTCATCGGCTTGAGCCCCACATTCACCCCCACTCCAGGCTGCATGCCACGCTCTGGGCTCAGCACAGAATCTGCTTCTCCCTCTTCTTCTATCCTTCCCCTGACTCGTGTGTGTGTGTGTGTGTGTGTGTGT
>ML107560.1:0-16423 GCA_003697995.1 Taxidea taxus jeffersonii | reverse complement strand
GTGTGTGTGTGTGTGTGTGTGTGTGTATGGGTTTGTGAGCGCTCATGCACACACTTGTGCTCTCTCTTTCTATAAAAGAATAAATCTTTAAAAATATGTATGTATTAGGGATGCCTGGGTGGCTCAGTTGGTTAAGCAGCTGCCTTCGGCTCAGGTCATGATCCCAGCGTCCTGGGATCGAATCCTGCGTTGGGCTCCTTGCTCGGCAGGGAGCCTGCTTCTCCCTCTGCCTCTGTCTGCCACTCTGTCTGCCTGTGCTCTCTCTCTCTCTCTAACAAATAAATAAATAAAATCTTTAAAAAATATATGTATGTATTAGGCTGGTAGAATTTTAAACTACTATCCCTCGCATAGGCTCATTTATAACAAAAGCTTAAAACCAGATGTGATACTGTTCACTGGAATATACCACAAATACAACCTGTTCAAAATTTTTCTTGTCATTTATCTGCTGCATATCTTTTTCTCCTATATGCACCATCTCAGTGTTTCATGCTATTATTCTACTCAATGCCCTCAGCCATAATTATGGAAGGCATTTTTAAATCTTCCCTTTGTCTTGTTGAAGCCAAATATAAAATTATTCTCCTTTAAAAATATACCTCTAAATGATCTCTGTCCTTTTTTCTTCTTTATTACATTATGTGGCTCTACATTCTTGCTGGAATTAACATGAGAGCTTATTACCTGGTCTCTCAGTCTCTATTATTGCCTCACATGACACATTCTTATACTTTGCTGCAAGGTTTATCTTTACAAATGCCAATTTGTTCATATTCTTCTGTTTGTTTTACTAGTTTTCATTGACTTTGGAATCTAATAAAAATGACCTAGCTTTCTTAAAAGGCCTCTAAATTCACCCTTAACTACCACTCCTTTCATGAACTTATTGTGTTGTAATTGTGTGAAAGATTTTCTTTTAATTGCTTTCATCCAAGGCTACAGTTGTATGTAGTACAAATGAAATACTATTGAAATACTATTCCTATTTTACATTTTAGACTTACCTCAAAAATTAGTGGTCTTCCTCTCGTCAGAACTATCTCTATCTTTGAATTCTTTTTTTTTAAAGATTTTATTTATTTATTTGACAGAGAGAGACACAGTGAGAGAGGGAACACAAGCAAGGGGGGTGGGAGAGGGAGAAGCAGGCTTCCCGCAGAGCAGGGAGCCCGATGTGGGGCTTGATCCCAGGACCCTGGGATCATGACCTGAGCCAAAGGCAGACGCTTAACAACTGAGCCACCCAGGTGCCCCCCTTAGAATTCTTTTTTACAGGCACATAAATAGCTTTTCCTGTCAGAACACTCTGAATCTAGTGACTCCTATGAGCTTTTATTCTTCCCAGAGCAATCCAGGAGGATAAAAATGTATGGGACTAGGAATAAGCTTATGGAGACAATAGAAGTTATTCTTATAAGTCTTTATTTTGCATTGTTTAATTCTCTATAGTAAATATTCTTAGGGTTTTTAACAGACATTGTTCTCTGGGTCCTTATCATTATATGACATATCAGTGCAGTTCTTCAAAAGGATGGCACAGCTGTGACATCTTAAATCAAATGAGTATTTTTCAAAGGAGATACTTTTCATAAAAAAGTATGGAGCATGTCTTCCATACATCATCAACAGATGTGTTTTGTTGATGTATTTCACTATAGTCACATTTAATAAAGTATATGAATATTTGTCAAACATCAATTAATTGGAAGTTCATGTTATGAAAATTCAGTTTCTTCAAAGGTTTCCCATTTACAAATTTCCCTAAGGTGTTGAATAAACAACAAAACAATATAAATTATCAGTAATGTGCCCTCACATCCAATGTATTCAGGAGAGAAAGTTTATTATGTGCTATCTTCTTCTAAAATGACTGAACTCATCTGACTTTTTCACATTATAAAGATCTTTGTATATGATGGAAATATTATGTTAGATAAATTTTTTTTCCTCCATAAAAATGAAATACACATCTCAATAGCAAAATCTCCATGGTAATGAGAGATTTTTGAATGATTTTCCTTCCTCAATGGAATAGGACTTTAAGCCAATTTTGGAAAATGCCAGCATCAGTCAATTACGAATGAACTCACTTAGGAAAAAAAAAAAAAGACTGCATTACAGTGGTCTGTTTATACACCAACAAAATTATACTGGAATCTTTCATTATTTTATGATTATTCTATGATTTTGAAGAATTTCTCATTTTTTATTCCATTTGGTTATATATATAGGGACTATTATGCAGAAACAAGATTCTTATAAAAGAGACATGATTATGGAATACAAGTGAGAGAGAGAGAGAAGGAGGGAGGGAGGAAGGAAACAGGAAGAAGTGGGAGAGAGAATGAAAGAAAGAAAGAAAGTCAACTACTGAGAAAACACACTCTAAGCAAGACTATTTAGACATTGGATCTCAGAAAGAAATGCATCTGGATAAGAATGGCATAGAACTCTAGCTACTTTTGCACAAAAATTGATGTCTGGGTACCTCCTTCTCTTAAAACAATCATTTTTGAAAAACATTGTCTAATCTAAAATGACCAATGTACTTCAAAACCAAGTCTTGGAGAAATACCTAACAGTTTTGGGAGTCACTCCTGGTAATTCTAATAGTATAACCCATACAAATAATATATGTGTGTCTGTGTATACACACACACACACACACACACGGCAAAATAATGTGACTTTTTAACACATTAGCTGTGTCACTTCTGTAGTAATGCATCTTATGTATCCTGCTTTTTGTTTAATCGTTAGTAAAATCCTGAATATCTTTTAGGCAGAATGCAAAGTACTTTACTACATAAAGAGTGATATGGGAAGGAGTTACATGATAAGGTAAGTCAAAGCTGAAGAACATCCACTGGACTAAAACAAGTTACAACTCTCAAACAATGAAGAGCTCCACTCTTCTTAGATTATCGTGTTACAGATGCTTAAAATATTATGTCTGAAAATTGTTTTTATGCCATTTTTACAAATAATATATTTCATAATAGTTAACAATTCAATCAAGAACCGCAACTTAAGTATAAACAACATAAGCTTTTATGTCCTATATCTCTTTTTGCCATCATCAGTAATATTACTATAGGATGTTGTCCTCAAAAACAAATATAATTGACACAAAAGTGTATTTATGGTGTATTCACGATGTTCATCAGTTTTTGTAAGTAACTTGACTACTTTTGTTCAGAGATATCTAAAGGTGTTTAAACTTTTTCTTCTATGGACCAGAAATTATGGTCTAATCATGAGCTTAGGCATTTTTGGATCTTCTTATTGATCTCTTATTTCTCAAGGACTTTCATTTACCTCACAAATTGACTTTACCCCCTGTGTCTCACTGTTTATCTTCTTCATATTTTATGCATCAAGTTCCAAGCCGAACATTATAATAGACAAATGTTGTTATGAGCCCCGAAGCACTGAAGATCAATTATCATGTTTTAATTGTTATTATTGGAGTAATTTCAACTGTCCTCTGGGTACAAACAAATTAAGATTTTTTAAAAAAATAGGCTACATTCTTTCAATAGCAGATGTTTTGAAGCTACCAGCTGTATAGCAGTTGTTCTACTGGAAGTAGGATGTAAAATAAATATAATATATAGCAGTGCTGTTCCCATTGTTAAGTTATTGCAGTTAAAAAAATAACCAAGAAAATATGGCACGGAGTTAACCTAAATTAATAAAGAATGGAATTCCCAGTATAAATTTGAAAGGGAGGAGAAAGGTAGGTAGATATAATAGATAGATGCACATACACATAGATACCTGGAGATAGTATTTTTCTGATAAGAAAGAATTATGATCTCAGTTACTGTTATGAAAGATGATTGATGTATAATGTTCTATTATAAAGGATTCAGTATATGCCCTGAATTAGGAACTTGTATACAATGTTGTATCTCCCTTAGTCAGAATGCAGGAGCTAGAACAGGAGAGTAGCTTCTCTTGATATTTTAACTAATGGCCCACTAAAAATATTTTTGCTTCCAATTCCTGCCACCTTGAGCAATGGTGGTTTGAAGCTCATAGATCCTGAAGGAGAATGTTTTAACCAATGCAACAAACAATAATAGTTCCACATAATTAGAAGTGGGACTGCCATTAGCCATTTTGCGTTTCTTGTGCTCCTGAACCAAATAACAAAGTTTTGTTTTTTATTTTTATATTTAAAATGAATAATCCAGATTACCAAGTGGACATTAATTTGCTGCCTCACCATTGTAACAGAGAGGACTAAATTAGGAACCCTAAGAGTATTGTGGGGTACTCTTTAGTACTTCTGTATCCAGCAGAAAAGATAATAACAAATTACAGCGATAAAGAAAAAAAATCATGAACATGTAAGATACTGGCCTTAAGGAATGAAGGTCTGGGTCATGAATCACATGAAACTAATGAGGACAAAGAAAGCATAGAATGAGTAGCAGAAACAGAAAGTTACAGGTATCAATTATAACCTTGTAATCAGTTATAAAAATGAGGAACATAGTAGCTACACGTTATCTTTCATTTCTTATTATTTGTATAGTTAAATGGACTTTGAACTCTTAACAAATTAATGTCTCTCTCTCCCCATTTTTATTATTTGGTAGACATACTGTTGGAGGTTAACATTATAATTTTGTCTTTAGTAAAAGAATGTTCAGATGGAGCTATGACCAGAATGATAAGTAAATAAGAAATACGAGAAATGGATAGGGGAATTTGTGACAACTGCCTCTTTTAAGTGGAAAGTAATGAATACTGGGACTTTGTGTCTTCTCAGTTTTGTGAGCGAGTGAGATCATTTTTGGTTATACAAAGCAAGGATTTGGAAAAAAACAGCTCGTGGGCCGAATCCACCCTTCAGCCAGTTTTGAAATAGATGCAACCTTAGAGTGTTTTTTATACATTTTAAAAGGTTGCAAAAAACAAATGAACAAAGAGTGATAACAACAACAAAAGGAGAATATGCATCGGACGCTAACGTGGTCTACAGGTACTAAAATATTTATGACCTGTCCTTTTACAGATAGTTGTGCATGTGGTTAGTGAAAGCAAAAGTTGTTTTATTGTAATAAGGAAGTTAAAATATTTGTAGAAGTGTATGCACAAGTGTTTAGTAACTGGCAAAGTTACTAAGTTAAGAGCCCTTCGGTATGCTGTTTTCTCTCATCATCAAAACCACCCTTCTCAACAGGTTTGTGATGTTGGTGGATTACAATGTTAAGACATTGTAATCCACACACCTGCTCAGATTGCTGTCTCTGTAAAATTCAGCCAATAGTGGGTGGTAGAGGAAAACTGGAAAGCTGGAAGAGGATTTCACTTTAGCAATTCTTCCTTATGACAGTGGCAGTAAATTTTAGTAACTTGAATCCAGTGCTTAGTTCTTTCCATCATTTAAAAAAGCACTATATATTGCCTTCCTAGCAAAATTAGCCCCAGCTGGTCTGTGTTCCTGTCAAAGGTCTGCATTCTCTTCTCTCCTCCTTTGAGTTCAAATACAAAAAGCACTCCTTACTCAGATTTATGAGTGTCAGCTCTGCAAGAGTCTTCCTTCAATCTTAAAACTTTCAGTAATTTGAAGTATAGTCACCTCCCTCGCCAGTCCAAGGAGGCATAGAAACTTCCTTCAGATGATATCTCTGTGACATCCTAGTAGTCTCCTTTTGTTTTTAAAAGTATACTCAGTACCTAAGAACTCCTCATCCTAAATTTTCTTTATTAATAATTTCTGGTTTCTGTTTCCTAAATGGATCACAATTTAAATTGAAATTCACTCAAGAATGAATGTCAACATAAAATTTTTCTGAATTGTTTCTTACAAGATTGCTTTATCTTCATTGCAGGAATTGGTAAAGACTCCTACCAAAGCCACACTTTTCAGCAATTTGGTAATTTTAGACATTTAACCAATGACATGCTTTATTTTTTAATAATTTTATATATTGAAGAAATAGACATGGTTTTCTTCCCTAGGTTGCTATCAAATAATTACTCCTTTTAATTAAAGAGACTTTAAAGAAAAACATTTGAAAATTGTGTGAGCAAAGAAAGACAAATGATTGAGTGACATTTTTATTACAATATTCTTTTTTAAAATATTTTATTTATTTGACAGACAAAGATCACATGTAGGCAGAGAGGCAGGCAGAGAGAAAGAGAGAGGAGGAAGCAGGCTCCCTGTTGAGCAGAGAGCCCGATGAAGGGCTTGATTCCAGGACCCTGAGATCATGACCTGAGCCGAAGGCAGAGGCTTAACCCACTTAGCCACCTAGGTGCCCTTATTAGAATATTCTTGGCTATTCTCAGGACACCTGGGTGGCTCAGTGGGTTAAGCGGCTGCCTTCGGCTCAGGTCATGATCCTGATCCGGGATCGAGTCCCACATCGGGCTCCTTGCTCGGCAGGGAGCCTGCTTCTCCCTCTGCCTCTGCCTGCCACTCTGTCTGCCTGTGCTTGTTTGCTCTCTCTCCCTCTCTCTCTGTCAAAAAAAAAAAAAAAAAAAAGAATATTCTTGGCTATTCCCCATGCTTTACTTTTCCTCTCCATTATTTTATAACTGGAGGTTTTTACCTCTTGATCCTTTTCATCTAGTTTACCCATCCTCCCACCCACTTCCCCTCCAGCAACCAGCAGTTTATTCTCTGTATTTAAGAGTCTGTTTTTTTGTTTGCTTTGTTTTGTGTTTTAGATTGTATATGTAAATGAAATCACATGGTATTTGTCTTTCTCTGTCTGAACTTATTTCACTTAGCATAATACCCACTAGGTTCATTCATGTTGTTGCAAATAGCAAGTTTTATTATTTTTTATGGCTCAATAATATTCCATTGTATAAATATACCACATGTTCTGTAGCTATTCATCTACTGATGGACACTTGTATTGCTTCCATGTCTTGTCTGTTGTAAATAATGTTGCAGTAAATATAGGGGTGCATAGGTATTTTTGATTTAATGTTATTGTTCCCTTTGAGTAGATACTCACAAGTGGAATTACTGGGTTATATGGTATTTCTATTTTTAGTTTATTGAGGAACCTCCATGTTGTTTTCCACAGTGGTTGGACCAATTTACATTCCCATCAACAGCGTGCAAGTGTTCCTTTTCTCCACATCCTTGCTGACACTTGTTTATCTTTTGGGTGCTATCCATCCTGACTGGTATAGAGTGATACCTTATGTTTTTGTTGTTGTTTTTAGATTTTATTTTTTATTTATTTGACAGATAGACAGCAAGAGAGGGAACACAAGCAGGGGGTGTGGGAGACAGAGAAGCAGGCTTTCCACTAAGCAGGAAGCCCAGTGCTGGGCTCAATCCCAGGACACTGGGATCATGACCTTAGCTGAAAGTAGACACTTAATGATTGAGCCACCCATGTGCCCCTGTTATGGTGGTTTTGATTTGCATTTCCCTGATGAATAGTGGTGTTGAGTATCTTTTCATGGGGCTGTTAGCCATCTGAATGTCTTCTTTGGAAAAATGTGTTGTCAGGTCCTCCACCCATCTTTTAATCAGATTGCTTGACTTTTTTGGAGTTACGATGTTGTATAAGTTCTTCATTTATCTTGACTATTAATCATTTACCAAATATATATTTTTTGCAAAAATCTCCCATTTACTAGGTTGCCTTTTTGTTTTGTTGATTTTTTCCTTTGCTGTGTAAAAGCTTTTAATTTGGGTGTAGTCCCAAAGTTAATCTTTCTGTTTCCCTTGCGGGAGGAGACATATCCATAGTGTGTTGCTAAGACCGACATCCAAGAGATTAGTGCCTCTGTGTCCGTACCCCCCCCCCCAGGAATTTTATGGTTTCAGGTCTCTCATTTAAGTCTTTAATCAATTTTGAGTTTATTTTTTGTATGCTGTAAGAAATGGTCCAAGTTAATTCTTTTTTTTTTTTTTTGTCCAGGTTCATTCTTACACATGTAGCTGTCCAGTATCAGTGCACCATTTATTGAAGAGACTATCTTTTCCCCTTTGTATATTGTTCCCTACTTTTGTAATAGATTAATTGATCATATAGATGTTGGTTTATTTCTGGACTCTCAATTCTCTTCCACTGGTCTGTGTGTCTATTTTTTGCTGATACCATATTGTTTCGATTGCTATACCTTTGTAGCATATCTTGAAATCTGAGATTTGTGATACTTCAGATTTGCTTTTCTTTCTCCAGATTGCTTTGACTATTCAAGGTCTTTTGTGGTTCCACACAAACTTTAGGATCATCTGTTCTAGTTCTGTGAAGAATGCTGTTGGTATTTTGATAGAGGTTGTATTAGATTGCTTTGGGTGGTATGGACATTTTAACAAAATTTATTTTTCGGGGTGCCTGGGTAGCTCAGTGGGTTAAAGCCTCTGCCTTCGGCTCAGGTCATGGTCTCAGGGTCCTGGGATCGAACCCCACATCTGGCTCTCTGCTCAGCAGGGAGCCTGCTTCCTCCTCTCTCTCTGCCTGCCTCTCTACTTGTGATCTGTCAAATAAATAAATAAAATCTTAAAAAAAAAAATTTAAAAAAAATTATTTTTCTAATCCATGCATATGGTATATATTTTGAGTGTCATCTTCAATTTCTTGATTAAATGATTTTGGAAAGAAATGTGATGATTCTTTACTTTTAAAAGTATTGATGTCCATAAATGCATTTCTCTAATGGTGCCAATCTTATCTGAAAACTTCTATCAGCTAATATTTTCTCTCAAAGAATTTAAAATAATTGGGCATCATAGAAGTTCTGCAGTAACTGTTAAGTAAAATTAATTTTTAAATCAAGAACATACACTAATTGAGTGGTATGTATAGAAATTTTTCTTACTGTATATTTTTCTGCATATTGTTGAAACATCATAAATTCTAGCCTAACTAGTGCTAAAAGATTTTTCCTTGAATTATTTTGTTTTTATTATCCATAAACCCATTGTTCCAATTGAATTATGATGGAATCTGTTATGTAGTAAATACCTGTGTCCTCCCAAAATGCATGTGTTCAAGTCTACTCCCTAATGAGATGATACTTGGAGAGGGGTATTTGAGACATAACTAGGTCAAGAAGATGTATCTTATGAATGAGATTAGTGCCTACTATAAGAAGAGGCTAGAGAGTTAGCTAATCTTTCTGCTATTTAAGTATATAATGAGAAGTTAGTCTCTGCAAAACAGAAGAGAGCCCTCACCAGAACCTGACAAAGCTGCATTCTGATTCCAGGCTTCCCGCCTCCAGAACTGTGAGAACTACATTTCTGTTATTTAAGCCACACAGCCTATGGTAACTTATACCAATGCCATCTGATTAAGGCAGAACCCTAATTCAACTGTCTATCTACACTTTTATGCATAGATTATATATATTTTTGGCAAAATAGGACACATTAATTATTTCTTCAGGAAGTAGACATATTAACACAGTATTTTTTTTTTGAACTGTGACCTAATTTGTATAGGTAAACAGTAATGCAAGCCTGAATTTTTATAGCTGCGAAAGATGTATAACACATGAAAAGAATTAGATACAAACGGGTGACAGGATAGTCAAAAGATATTAATGAAATCATGGTAGAACAAGGCAAATGACAAGATAAACAGCTATTCGTTTGAAAGGATGTGTGAATGATACTTTTAAAAGCTGTTTCTTTGAATTTTGTATTCTGCATTTTTCATGACCATCAGATCTTTCAAATCCTAAACTTAACAAAATATAAGAGGAAGCAAGTATTTAATATTACCTGGTTAGTTGACTTGTTCATGTGTTCTCATGTCAAACCATTTTGTGCATTATTTTTATTATTTATTAAGAAGCAAATAATTATCATATGAGATAGCACATATATATAAATTTTGAACATGTTCAGTTCCTTATATGTTTTTCTAGAAAACATTTTACTTTAAAACAATACATGAACTTAAGATAAAATGTTCCCATATATCTTCAAATATCTGTAGAAATTTTGAATTACCAACAGAATGAAATATGATTCTGAGCATGTTGCATGATGGATGTTTATCATTGTGACCTAGATATTTCTGAATTCAAAATCCAGTTTTCAAGAAAATGGACTTGATTTGCAGTTGTTTTCTTTGATTCTTATTAATACTTGAAAAATAGTCTTCATATAACGAAAATTACACCCATACTAGAAAAAGGTATTTTTCAAAGCTACAGTCCATTATGTATAGATGAGAATAAATAAATGTTTGCTGCTAAAATGATATACAATACGGGCGCCTGGGTGGCTCAGTTGGTTGAGCGACTGCCTTCAGCTCAGGTCATGATCCTGGAGTCCCAGGATCGAGTCCCACATCAGGCTCCCAGCTCCATGGGGAGTCTGCTTCTCCCTCTGACCTTCTCCTCGCTCATGCTCTCTCTCACTGTCTCTCTTTCAAATAAATAAATAAAATATTTAAAAAAATAAAATGATATACAATATATAATAAAGCCTTGATACTGATAGATGTAATGAGAAACTAATCCTAGTGTATGAATATATATTCTCATATTTGAAATTATAGCCTACAACTTCTTAATGTCATAAATAACTTGATTCGTCCATCTCATGCTTGAAGTGATTCTACCATTTCATGATATTTTATTTCAGAGAATTATAGTTTTCAAGATCTATGTCAGTAGATTTTTAAAATTTCATAAATAAAATAAATAAATTGAAATAAATTTATCTAAATGTAAAATAAGAATAAAATGGTGGCATAAATTGATAATGGATGGTGAGATACATACTGGTCACTGTTGGAGTGGAAGATTACACATAACTAAGAGGAAACGTCTAGAATAGCCATAATAGTAATTGTTCCATATAAGAAACCCGAACTCCTTGTTCTAGGACTGGTGCTGGAAACATACAGGATGTACCTGTAGGGTCTTATAATGTCAAAAATTAAGAAAATACATTCAAAAAGCACCACCTACCCCCACACCCCCATGTGATGTGATATCAAAGCAATGCAGGATCCAACTGAAAAAGCACCCTATATGCAAAGCTGCAACAATTTAAGAAACAAAATAAAATAGTATTGGGTTGTAACCCAAGTATAAAATAGATATCATGAGTCCGTATTGATGCAAAGAAGAAAGCAAGCAAACAAATACATGGAGAAGGGAAAAATCCCTAGTGCCAACAAATCCTTAACAATTCATAGAGATACTGTGCTCTCAAGGAAATGAAGTATAACTCCTTACTCTTCAAAAGGGGATTGAACATAGTAACTTCCTGCCAAAGAATAGCATATAGAAAAGTGGGGAGAAAAGAGTAACTTCATATTGAAGAAAGCTGACAAACCCTACATAAGCTAGATGGTTAATATCAATGTCAGCAGTGATAACATGTATTGATATATATACATAAGACATACAAGCTGGATATGATATCATGAAAATGGCACTTTACTCCCATGGTCTTCCTCCTCTAAACTCAGAACCCAAGTGTAACCACTAGAACAATGTACTAGAAAACTCCCAGTAGAGGGACATTGTACCTGACTAGTACTCCTCAACTCAGACATTTAAAACATAGGAAACTTGACAAACTGTTATAGAGAAATAGAGCCTAAAGAGACATCACAATTAAATATAAAGCAATATTCTGTATAAAATCTTGAAACAGAAAATGGACCTTAGGTAAAAAAGAGCTCTAAGTAAAGGATAGACTTTACCATATGATCAATATTGGCTCAATAATTATACAAAGTATATCATACTATTGTGAAATGTTAATGATAGAGGAAACTGTGTAGAAGGATCTGGAAATTTCTGTACTATCTCTGTAATTTTTCTTTAAATACAGAAGTATTTTTTAAAATTAGGCTTATGTGGAACATCTGGGTGGCTTAGTTGGTTAAGTGTCTGCCTTTGCCTCAGGTCATGAGCCCAGGGTCCTAGGATCGAGTTCTGCATCAGGCTTGCTGCTCCATGGGGAGGCTGCTTCTCTCCCCTGCCTCTGCCTCCCTCTCTCTCTCTGTCTCTCTATCATAAATAAATAAATTTTAAAAATCTTAAAAAAATAAAAATAAAAATTAGCTTACGTTTTTTAAAAAAGGACATGTTTTAGAAAATGCTGGGTGATATTGCCCAAATAACTTAATTTTTTTCCATTTTCCTTTCTGTTGTACAGATATAAAGTGCTTTCTTGTGAGATTGTGGTCTTAAATAAACAGCATTTAAAAAGTAGTATGACTTAAGGTGCTTGGGTGCTCAGTTGTTTGGGAATCAGACTTGATTTCTGCTCAGGTCATGATCTTATGGTTGTTAAGATCAAAATCTGCATTGGTCTCTGTGCTGGGCATGGAGCCTGCTTCAAATTCTCTCTCCTTGTCCCTCTTTCCTCAAAAAAAGTAGTATGTGGGGCACCTGGGTTGCTCAGTTACTAAGCATCTGCCTTCGGCTCAGGTCATGATCCCAGGGCTCTGGGATGGAGCCTTGCATCAGGCTCCCTGCTCAATAAAAGCCTGCTTCTCCCTCTCCCTTTTTCACTCCCCCTGCTTGTATGTTCCCTCTCTCCCTGTCACCCTCTGCCAAATGAATAAATAAAATCTTTTTTTGTAAAAAAAGGTAGTATGGCTTAAAAATATTATTTTAAACTTGCATAAGAGGTTCAGTTAGTCTATTTTCTGAGGAAGAACTCCATTGATTTATTTTTCTCATCCAGACAAGGCACTTCATCTTTATGAGCATTAAATTTCTCATGGGTAAAATTAAAATATTAATTGATTTACCCTAAGGTTGTTGAGAATCTAATGATACAATGAGTATTAAAAGTCTTTTAGAAAATTATAATATGCTATACAATCTGTATATATAATTTCCCCCTTCAGATTCTTAATACTGATATATATACACACTATTACTGTTATTAATATTACTAAATGTTTATCCTCTTTATAAATATACTAAAATAATTTAATATTTGCTTAATAGCAAAATCTCAATTATCAAACAATTCATAATGTATTAACAGAGAAATTCCATTATAAAAACAATGACTTCTATAGCCTTCTAGTTTTCTCTGAATCTAGTTTTCTGATTTTTGCTTATCCTTCAAAATGTTAAAGAAAAGAAATCCCTAGGAGTCTGTCTTCTACTTTACCTTGCTACTTGATCATCTCATCTATTTCTGTGGATTTATAAAAATTTTTAATTGGATGAGTCCTAAATACCCAGGTTCCTCCTGTTTATCCAACTGTGCACACAGCATCCCTGCTTAAATATCTACCAGGAATCTCCACTTAGTAAGTTCAAAATAAAGCTTTTATTTCCCTTTCCAATCTTTTTCCTAATCTATGCATTCTCAGCTCAATAAATAGCATGAAAACTCACCTATGTATGCCACCCAAAACCTAGGAATTATTCTTGATTCTTCTCTTTCCTTACAATCCATGTCCAAATGTCAGCAAGTCCTGTTAGCTTTACCTGGAAAAAGTTCCCAATTTGACCACTTTTCAACAGCTCCACTGTTAACATCATACTCCAAACTCATCATCATTTGTCATTTACAATCTGCTTGATTACTCTCTTTATACTTTATACCCTATTCACCTACAGCCTGTGCAATCATATTTCATTCCTTCCTTAACACCATCAAAGCTTTTTCAAAATAAAATTCATACTCTTTCTTATGACCTATAAATTCTTATATGATTGAACCCTATTGATCTTTATTTTTCTTTTCTAATGAAACTATTCTTTTCACACTCTTTGTCACATACGCTCACTCTCTTGATGAACTCAGAAAATGCCAGATTTTTCTTTTTCTCTTTCTTTCTTTCTTCTTTCTTTCTTTCTTTCTTTCTTTCTTTCTTTTTTTCTTAGAGCCTTTGCCCTTGCACTTATCATGCTCTCTTGTGGATTCATCTTCACAAGACATGTTATGACTCTTTTTCTTATTTGAACGAAGTCTTTTCAGAAGGCTTTCCAGTTCATGTTATATAACATAGCACCCCATCCCCACAATGTCAGTTTCTTCTCTTTTTTCCTATTGTGAAGAGGACAAACTCATGTTAGGTTGGAAGGAGCCCTATAAGCTTTGTATACAAGAATATTAAATGGGCAAGCACACACAACCCAAACAAATGGCAACACTCCTTAGTGTCATATAACAATATATCTTATAAAAACATTATATATATATGTATATATATACACAATATTACAATATTAAAGGTTTTTTTTAATCTACATAGAACAAATATGCAGAGGTATCTTGATAACATGAACAAATTCCCTGGGTTTGTATTTTTTTCTTATCGATATTATTGAGGAAGAATTTGCACAAATAAACTGCATTTTATAAAAGTGTACGAGTCAGGAAGTCTTGATGTTATGTACACCGAGGAAATACCACCCCCATTAAGATGCAGAACACTTCCATCATCTGAAAATATTCCTCATATTCCTCGCAGTCTGTCTCTCTGCCTCTAGTTCTAGGCAATCACTAGACTAGAGATCAGTTTGTATTTCATGAAATAAATTGAATCATTTCATATGTATTGAATTGCCCTTGACTTTTTCAATAGCCATAATGGATTTGAGATTTATTCATATTATTATGATTATTAGTAGTTTATTTCTATCTCTTACTAAATAGCATTCCATTATCTGGACATACCATATATTGTTTATCTCTCCACCTATTGATGGACATTTGGGACATTTTCAGGTTTTAGCTTTTGGAAATAAACCTCCTATGAATATTTGAATACAGATCTTTGTGTGGATACTTGTTTTCATTGCTCTTATTAATATTAAAAAGTGAAATGGCAGAACTGACAGTTTTAGAAAGATATGCTGTTTATATTCCCATTAACACCAGTTGCTCCACATATGTACCTTCCTCAATAATGTCACTCTTTTTAACCAGCCCGGTGAATGTGTCATGATATCTCATGGTTATTTTAATTTTTATTTCCATGATATCTAATGATGTTGACAACCTACTTGTTTCATATGGGTTATTTCTTTTCTCAAAATGTGTAGCAATTCTTTATTATTTTATTTGTATTCTTATTGTTAATTTGTAAAAATTCATTACATATGTACATTGTAGTTCATGATCAGATATAGGTATTGCTAGTATATCTCCTGTTGCACCTTTTCTTTTTTAATGCTATCATTTAAAGGGCAAGTGTTTTTAATTTTTATAGGGAAATAATTTTATTCTCATCTAAATAATACTTTTGTACCTTAGGGATTACAGATATTTTCTTTTAGGATTTCTTCTGCAAGTTTTGAGTCTGTGATCCATTTAAGTTTAATTTTGTTTATTATGTGTGATAAATATCCATATTCCCCTATTTTCCCCTACAGAGTCATCCAGTTTTTATAGGACTATTTGTTTAAAAGAGTTTCCTCTCCTTTTTATATTGTTATGGCTCTTTGTCAAAAATCAATTGATCATAAATGTCCAGTTCTGTTTCTGGGCACTTTATCTTGTTTCATTGATCTAAATTTCAATCATTTTACCATTGCAACACTCTCTTAATTACTCTATAATTAATTGTAGTAAACCTAGAAATCTTGTAGGACTAGTCTCATTTGTCAGATGAACCCCATTTAGAATTTCACATTTTCAAAATAATTAATTCCCATGATGGATAAGACATGGAGTCAGTTGCCTGCTCTTAGTTTTATCATTATAGATATTTTTTTTTCTTTTTCATGTAGTTTGATTTTATGCAGGCTGTGGATAGAAACAAGTTCTAGTCACTTGTACAAGTAGGTGTCCTATATTAATGTACCTTTGGTAGTCTAATCTCTTTTTAAGTTGTTTTTTTTAATTTTTAATTTTTTTATAACCATATAATGTATTATTAGCCCCAGGGGTACAGGTCTGTGAATCTCCAGGTTTATACACTTCACAGAACTCACCATAGCACATACCCTCCCCAGTGTCCATAATACCACCACCCTCTCCTGACCCCCATCCCCCCAGCAACCCTCAGTTTGTTTTGTGAGATTAAGAGTCTCTTATGGTTTGTCTCCCTCCCAATCCCATCTTGTTTCATTTATTCTTTTCCTACCCCCCAATCCCCCCCACATTGCATCTCCACTTACTCATATCAGGGAGATCATATGATAGTCGTCTTTCTCTGATTGGCTTATTTCGCTAAGCATAATACCTCTAGTTCCATCCACATCGTCGCAAATGGCAAGATTTCATTTCTTTTGATGGCTGCATAGTATTCCATTGTATGTGTATGTGTATATATATATATATATATATATATATATATATACACCACTTCTTCTTTATCCATTCATCTGTTGATGGACAACTAAGGTTCTTTTCATAGATTGGCTATTGTGGACATTGCTGCTATAAACATTCGGACACACGTGTTCCTTCGGATCACTACATTTGTATCTTTAGGGTAAATACCCAATAGTGCAATTGCTGGCATGACCCATATATATATATATA
>ML107559.1:13401-40511 GCA_003697995.1 Taxidea taxus jeffersonii | reverse complement strand
ACTTGTATACATATTGTTTATTTATATTACAAATAAAACCTTTTAACCAGATGGGAAGGTTTGTTTTTTGTTTTTGTTTTTGTTTTTGTTTTTAACAAGTAGTTTGATACATCTGAAAGTAAAGAAATATGAGGTGTGCCCCTTTTGCAATTATACTGACTATGTCCTCAGGTGGTTTCAGTGAAAAATTAAATGCCATTGGACTTTTATACAAATTGCTTGAAAGTGCCTATTGTTTTCAAATCTATTGTGTGAAAATATTTTTATATTAATACATTTGGGGATGTTGTGTACATGTCTTTGAATAAAAAAAAGGCCTTTCAATTCCAATTGTGATTTTTAGGAAGTCAGTCTATCTAGATTCATGGTTCCTGGCCAAAAGTAAAACTTGCATAAACATTAAATAGTAGGGACCCTTGGTGGCTCAGTTGGTTAAAGCGGCTGCCTTCAGCTCAGGTCATGATCCCAGTGTCCTGGGATCAAGTCCCACATCGGGCTCCTTGCTCATCAGGGAGCCTGCTTCTCCCTCTGCCTCTGCCTGCCTCTCTGTCTGCCTGTGCTCGTTCGCTCTCTTTCTCTAACTAATAAATAAATAAAATCTTTAAAAAAATTAAATAGTATTAATATTTTGAATATATTCATATTTCCATTAAAAATCCTTCTTTAAATCTGGATAGAATTAGTTGAGGATAAATGTGAGGCATCAACCTTTGTTAACCAAATAAATCCTTCTTTAAAACTGAGAGGGAGTGGGTAGAATGTGCCAACCTAAGTAACTGTGGAAATAAGTGGAGTCCTGAAGACTAAAGGCAAAAGAAACTGTACATAAGCATTATCCTGTAAGTGATAAAGTTGATAACGGTTAACAATTCTGAAACAATTAGTGAGCAATTAAATAAATGAAACTTGTATTGGGGAGTTACACATAAGGGAGAAAGCTAAATGATTCTTATGTAATGGGTTGATGTTGGAAGCATCAGCATGAATTCATGTTTGCCTTAATGCAGATATGGATGATTGCATACAGAAATAGCTATAGATACACATACACACATAGGTTAATATGTGCATAGATATTTCCTTGCTGAGGGCCTAGAAGCAATGACATTCCAGTAGCAACAAGTACACTTAGCACTCAGATCTTGGTTTCATTTTTGTTTTTGTTATTTTTAAAGGTTTTATTTATTTATTTGTCAGGGAGAAAGAGAGAGAGAGAGCATAAGCAGAGGAAGTGGCAGGGAGAGAGAGAAGCAGGGTCCCTGATAAGCAAGGAGCAGGATGCTGGATTCAGTTTCAGGACCCTGGGATCATGACCCAAGTTGAAGGCAGGTGATTAACCAACTGAGCCACCCAGGTGTTCCAAGAGATCTTGGTTTCTAATACTATTCTTCAGGAGAACAAGGGATCCTTGGGCAAATAGCTGACTTTAGGACTGGGGCAGAACATATACAAGATGATCCCAGATTATCTTGTAGTACCCCAAATCCAAAAATTAAGGAAATTTCCCCTTTCTCCCTCTCTCTGTTACACCCTCACCCACACATACACAGGCAAGTACACACACAAACACACCTGCACAGAATGATGGATATATGATAAGGGACACAGAAGCCAAAGGAAAGAGCTCCAAATGGCCAAAGCTGGGACAATCTGAGTAACATGGTAAAGTACCATGGGTTTATAATCAAAATATAAAATCTACATGCAAGATTCTACACTGAAATAAATAAGGTAATTATTTATTAATTCATTCATTAATGGGGGAGAATGGAGAGATCTCTCATGAAGTAGAATTCCAAATCATTTACGTTCTCTGCCCTCAAGGAGTTGGGCATTCAAGTTGTACACAGTGATTACCTTCCAGAGAACAAAATTATACAGTTTTAAGGACCAGGATAGGTCCTGTTAAGGTAATTAGTTTTAAGGTGAAATTGAAGTAGAAGTTGGAGTTAGTAAGGCAAAACAGGAATGAAATGGGAAGGCAACTCTTCTGACAGAGACAATTATGTCTTAATATTTGTTGATGAAAGCAGTGAAATTCCAGAGCTCAGAACTGAAAGGAATCAAACAAAATCAGGATGTTGGAGCCTAAAAGAGGCAAGAGTGGTTCAAGACGAGGCAAACAGCTAGACTGAAAAAAAGTTCTACAAGTATAAATCAGATTGGATGTATAATGCAATGGCAATATGGAGCCACAAAGGGCTTTATGCAGGTGTGTAACTGTCCAATATAATTTTTAAAAAAGAATGTTCTACTTGCTCTATATTGCATGGACTGGAACAGAGAAAGTGTGGATGTAAATGTCTACTGTGACAGTAATCCAAATAAGGGATAATGATGCCTTAAACATTTTACTTCTCTGTCTGCATAGATCAGTGATTCTCAAATTCTAGTCACCTTTTGGAAACATGCATTTTAGTCAATATCATTTTCTTTTTCTTTTTTTTTTTTAAGATTTTATTTATTTATTTGACAGACAGAAATCACAAGAAGGCAAAGAGGCAGGCAGAGAGAGAGAGGGAGGCAGGCTCCCTGCCGAGCAGAGAGCCCGATGCGGGGCTTGATCCCAGGACCCTGGGATCATGACCTGAGCCAAAGGCAGAGGCTTTAACCCACTGAGCCACCCAGGCACCCCATCATTTTCTTTTGATTAGTATTTGTTGCTACATAATTTCTTTCCTTCTACTCTCCTGACATCATTATATTCTAGGTTTTGTATGTGTACAGGTGTTGTTCATGTGTCTGCTCTAGGGACTATAATATATATTATTAATTAAAATTTTTATATGTATTTATTTTTTATTAATTGGAATGTGAAATTAATTAGTGTAATAGTTCACCCCTTTGGAAACATGGAAATTTGCCATAATTTGTCCTTTTCTCCTCTTCATTTTCTGTTTTAATTTTCATAGCTATGTACCTATATATGTTGAAACATCTCAGAAGATATTTTAATCTTTATAATTTTTTCTTTCTTTTAAATAATCATATATATGTTAAAGAACTTATAAAAGAAAAAAATATACTACTCAGAAGTTTACTAGTTCTTCAATTTTATTTTAATGAAATTTATTTATTTTCATATAGTCACTCATATTAAACAAAGATTTTTATATTTTTTCTAGCTTCATTAAATATAAGTAATAAGTATTTGTAGTGATATCCCATTTTGCACTTCTGACATTAGTAATTTGTGGTCTTTCTCTTTTTGTCCTAGTTAGTCTGACTAAAAGTTTATTGATTTTATTGATTTTTTTAAAGAACCAGCTTTTGGTGTCATTGATTTTTTTTTTTTTTCTACTAAGTTCCTGTTTTCAATTGCATTGATTTCTATTTTCCTATTCTTTCTTTTTTTTTAATTTTTTTAAGATTTTATTTATTTTTTTGTTAGAGAGAGAGAGAGTGAGCACAAGCAGACAGAGTGGTAGGCAAGAGGCAGAGGGAGAAGCAGGCTCCCTGCCGAGCAAGGAGCCTGATGTGAGACTTGATCCCAGGACGCTGGGATGATGACCTGAGCCGAAGGCAGCTGCTTAACCAACGTTAAGCGTCCCATATTTTCTTATTATTTCTTTTCTTCTGCATACTTCAGATTTAATTTCTTTGTTTTGCAGTTTCTTAACATGGAAGCTTAGATTACTGACTTAAATTTTTTCTTCTTTTTTAATATATGCATTCAATGTCATACATTTCCCTCTAAGTACTGCTTTAATTGCATCCCACAATTTTTTTAAGTTGCCTTTACCTTTTCATTTAGCTAACCACATTTTATTTTTTACAATTTTTTTAAAGATTTTATTTATTTATTTGACATAGAAAGAGATCATAAGCAGGCAGAGCAGCAGGCAGAGAGAGTTAACCACATTTTAAAATTTCTCTGGAGATTTTTTAATTAATCTCCAAGTATTTGGGGATTTTCCTATTATCTTTCTGTTATTGATGTGCAGTTCAGTTCCTTTGTGGTCTAAGAGTAGACATATGATTTCTACTTTTTAAATTTTGTTAAGGTGTATTTTATCTCCCAGAATACGGTCTGTCTTAGTGAATGTTCCATGTGAGCTTGAGAAGAAGAATGTGCATTCTGCTGTTGGATGAAGTAGTCTAAAGATGTCCATTACTTCCAGTTGATTGATGGTGTTATTGAGTTCAACCATGTTTCTATATACAGGATTTGTCCATTTTCTGAGAGAGGGGTGCTGAAGTTTCTAACTACTAAAGTGGGATTCATCTATTTCTCCTTGTAGTTCTATCAGTTTTTGCCTCGTGTAGTTGACATTAAACATTAAACATTAAGCATTGATAGGTATATATGCATTAAGAATTGCTGTTTCTTCTTAGAGAATTAACTCCTGTATCATTACATGTCTCTAATAACTTTCTTTTTTTTTTTAATTTTTATTCAAATTCCAGTTATTTGGGATGGCTGGGTGGCTCAGCCAGTTAAGTGTCTGCCTTTGGCTCAGGTCATCATCCCAGGGTCCTGGGATCCAGCCCCATTTTGGGCTCCCTGCTCAGTGGGGAGCCTGCTTCTCCCTCTCCCACTCTCTCTGTGCTCTTACTCCCTCTCAAATAAATAAAATCCTTAAAAAGTAAATAAATTCATGTTATTAAACATACAGTGTAATATTAGTTTCAGATGTACAATATAGTGATTCAACACTTCCATACAACACCTTGTGCTCATCACAATTACACTCCTTAATCCTCAAAACCTTTTTCACCCATCCCCCACACCCACCTCCCTTCTGGTAACAGTTTGTTCTCTATAGTTACGAGACTGTTTCTTGGTTTGCCTACCTCTCTTTCTCTCTCTCTTTCCTCTCCCTTTGCTCATTTGTTTGGTTTCTTAAATTCTTACATATCAGTGAAATCAAATGGTATTTGTCTTTTTCTGACTGGCTTATTTTGATTAGCATAATACTCTCTAGTTCCATCCATATTGTTGCAAATGGCAAGAATTAATCTTTGACAAAAAAGGAAGGAATATCCAATGGGAATATGGCAGTCTCTTCAACAAATTATGTTGGGAAAACAGGACAGCACATGCCAAAGAATGAAACTGGACAACTTTCTTATACCATTCACAAAAATAAATTCAAGGATTAAATACCTGTGAGACTTGAAACCATAAATCATAAAGGAGAACACAGGCATCAGCCATAGCAGCTTCTTTCTAGATTATGTCTCCTGAGGGAAGGGAAACAATAGCAAAAATAAACTATTGGGACATCATCAAAATAAAAAGCTTCTGCACGGGGGAGGAAACAATCAACAAAATTAAAGGCAACCTAGGGAATATGATAATATATTTGCAAATGACTTACCTAATAAAGGGTTAGTATCCAAAATACATGAAGAAACTCAACACCCCAAAAATGAATAATCCAATTAAAAAATGGGAAAAGGGCATGAATAGACGTTTTTCCAAGGAAGACATACAGATGGCCAACAGACACATGAAAAGATGCTTAACACCACAGATCATCAGGGAAATACAAATAAAAACTGCAGTGAGATATCACCTCACACCTGTCAGAATGGCTAAAAACACAAGAAACAGGTGTTAATGAGGCTGTGGAGAAAGGGGAACCCTCTTGCACTGTTGGTGGGAATGCAAACTGATACAGTCACTATGGAAAACAGTTGGGAGTTTCCTCAAAAAATTAGAAATAGAACTATCCTCTATCCAGGAATCACACTACTAGGCATTTACTTTTAAAATACAAAAACTCTAATTCAAAGTGACACATGCACCCTGATGTTTATAGTGGCATTATCTACAATAGTTAAATTATGGAAAGAGTGCCAGTGTCCATTGACTGACAAATGGATATAGAAGATGTGATACACACACATGCACACACACACACACGCACAGAGGAATATTACTCAACTATAAAAAGAAGTCTCCTTATTTTCAGGTTTGCTTTGTTTGAAATTAATATAGCCACTCCTGATTTCTTTTTTTTTTCCTATTTTATTTTATTTCTTTTCAGTGTTCCAAAATTCATTGTTTATGCACCACACCCAGGGCTCCAAGCAATACATGCCCTCCATAATCCCCACCACCAGGCTCATCCAACACCCCCACTCCCCTCCCCTCCAAACCCTTCAATTTGTTTCTCAGAGTCCACAGTCTCTCATGGTTTATCTGCCTCTCCGATTTCCCCCAACTCACTTCTCCTCTCCATTTCCCAATGTCTTCCATGTTATTTCTTATGCTCCACAAGTAAGTGAGACCAGATAATAATTGACTCTCTCTGCTTGACTCATTTCACTCAGCATAATCTCTTCTAGTCCCATGTTGATACAAAAACTGGATATACATCCTTTCTGATGGAGACATAATACTCCATTGTATATTTGGACCATATCTTCTTTATCCATTCGTCCATTGAAGGGCATCTTGGTTCTTTCCACATTTTGACAACTGTGGCCATTACTGCTATAAACATTGGGGTAAAGATGACCCTTATGTTCACTACATATCTATCTTTGGGGTAAATACCCAGTAGTGCAATTGCAGGGTCATAAGGAAGCTCTATTTTTAATTTCTTAAGGAATCTACACACTGTTTTCCAAAGTGGCTGCACCAACTTGCATTCCTACTAACACTGTAAGAGGGTTGCCCTTTCTCCACATCCTCTCCAACACTTGTTTACTGTCTTGTTAATTTTGGCCATTCTAACTGGTGTAACGTGGTACCTCAATGTGGTTTTGATTTGAATCTTCCTGATGGCTATTGATGATAAACATTTTTCATGTGTCTGTCAGCGATTTGTATGTATTTTTTTGGAGAAGTGTCTGCTTGTGTCTTCTGCCCATTTTTTGACATGATTATCTGTTTTGTGTGTGTTGAATTTGAGGAGTTCTTTATAGATCTTGGATACCAGCCCTTTGCCTGTAGTGTCAATTGTGATAATCATCTCCCATTCCGTGGGTTGCCTCTTGGTTTTGTTGACTGTTTCCTTTGCTGGGAAGAAGGTTTTGATCTTGATGAAGTCCCAAAAGTTCATTTTCACTTTTGTTTCCTTTGCCCTTGGAGACATGTCTTGAAAGAAGTTGCTGTGGCCGATGTCGAAGAGATTACTGCCTATGTTTTCCTCTAGGATTTTGATAGATTCCTGCCTCATGTTAAGGTTTTTTTTTTTTTTAATCTATTTTGAGTTATCTTTGTGTATGATGTAAGAAAATGGTTGAGTTTCATTCTTTTACACTTAACTGTCCAATTTTCCCAGCACCATGTATTGAAGAGACTGTCTTTTTTCCACTGGATATTTTTCCCTGTTTTGTCAAAGATTATTTGACCATAGAGTTGAGGGTCCATATCTGGGCTCTCTACCTGTTCCACTGGTCTATGTGTCTGTGTGTTTTTTTGTTGTTGTTGTTGTTTTGTTTTTTGCCAGTACCATGCTGTCTTGGTGATCACAGCTTTGCAGTAAAGCTTGAAATCAGGCAACATGATGCCCCCAGTTTTGTTTTTCTTTTTCAACATTTCCTTAGCAATTCATGGTCTTTTCTTTTCTGGTTTCATACAAATTTTAGGATTGTTTATTCCAGCTCTTTGAAAAATACCAGTGGAATTTTGATCGGGATGGCATTGAAACTATAGATTGCTCTAGGCAGTATAGACATTTTAACAATGTTTATTCTTTTGATCCATGAGCATGGAATGCTCTTCCATCTTTTTGTGTCTTCTTCAATTTCTTTCATGAGCGTTCTGTAGTGCCTTGAGTACAGATCCTTAAACTTTTTGGTTAGGTATTCACAGGGTCTTATGATTCTTGTTGCTATAGTAAATGGAATGGGTTCTATAATTTCCCTTTCTATATTTTCATTGTTAGTGTATAAGAAAGCAATTGATTTATGTACATTGATTTTGTATCCTGCCACATTACTGAATTGCTGTATGAGTTCTAGTAGTTTGGGGGTGAAGTCTTTTGGGTTTTCCATATAAAGTATTATGTCATCTGTGAAGAGAGAGAGCTTGACTTCTTCTTTGCCAATTTGAATACCTTTTATTTCTTTTTGTTGTCTGATTGTTGTTGCTAGGACTTCTAGCTAGTACTATTTTGAGCAACAGTGGTGAGAGTGGACGTCCTTGTTGTGTTCTTGATCTCAAAGGGAAGGATGTCAGCTTTTCCCCAAGGAGGATGATATTTGCTGTGGGTTTTTCATAGATAGATTTTATGAAGTTGAGGAATGTTTCATTTATCCCTATACTTTGAAGGGTTTTAATCAGGAATGGATGCTGTATCTTGTTAAATACTTTTTTCTGCATCACTTGAGAGGACCACGTGGTTCTCCTCTCTTCTCTTATTGATTTGTTCTATCACATTGATTGATTTGCAAATGTTGAACCACACTTGCATCCCATGGCTAAATCGCACCTAGTCATGGTGGATAATCTTTTTAATGTACTGTTGGATCCTATTAGCTAGGATCTTGTTGAGAATCTTGGCATCCATGTTCATCAGGGATATTGGTCTGAAATTCTCCTTTTTGGTGGGGTCTTTGCCTGGTTTGGGGATCAGGGTAATGCTGGCTTCTTAAAAAGAGTCTGGAAAACCCAGACTCAGTTTTGAAACAGCTTCAGGAGAAAAGGTATTATTTCTTCTTTGAATGTTTGGTAGCATTCTCCAGGGAATCTGGCAGGTCCTGGGCTCTTGTTTTTTGAGAGGCTTTTGATCACTGCTTCAACCTCATTACTAGATATTGGTCTATTCAGATTGTCAATTTCTTCCTGACTCAGTTTTGGAAGTTTGTAGGTTTCCAGGAATGCATCAATTTTATCTAGGTTGTCTAACTTATTAACATATAACTGTTGATAATAATTTCTGATGATTGTTTCTATTTCCTTGATGTTAGTCGTGATCTCTTCCTTTACATTAATAATTTTATCAATTTAGGTTGTCTCTCTTTTCTTCCGGATTAATTTGGCCAATGGTTTATGGATCTTATTGATTCTTAAAAAAAAAAAAAAAAAAAAACACCTTCTAGTTTTACTGATGTGTTCTTCTGTATTTCTAGTTTCTATCTCATTGATCTCTGATCTAATCTTGATTATTTTCCTTCTTGTGTGTGGGGTTGGCTTAATTTGTTGTTGATTCTCCAGTTCTTTAATGTGCAAACAGAGCTGGTGTGTTCTGGATTTTTTTTTTCTTTTTTCATTTTTTTTTTTTTTTAGGGAGGCTTGGATGGCTATGTATTTCCCCCTTAGGACCACCTTTGCCATATCCCATAGGTTTTGGACCAAAGTGTCTTCATTCCCATTAGTTTCCATGAATTGTTTAAGTTCTTCTTTGATTTCCTGGTTGATCCAAACATTCTTAAGCAGGGTGGTCTTTAGCTTTCAAGTGTTTGAATTCCTTCCAAATTTTTTTTTATGGTTGAGTTCCAGTGTCAAAGCACTGTGATCTGAGAATATGCAGGGAATAATCTCAATCTTTTGGTATTGGTTGAGCCCTTATTTGTGACCCAGTATATGGTCTATTCTAGAGAAAGTTCCATGTGCACTCGAGAAGAATGAGCAATCTGTTGTTTTAGGGTGGAATGTTCTCTTTTAGAAGTTTATGTCTCTTTATTTTTGCATACTATTTATTTGTAGAATAGTAAGTTGATTTTTGGACCATATAATTTTCTACCTTCTGAATTTGATCAGTTTCATTTTTTTGCAGTGTCATTTAGCATTCTTCTCTCCCTACTGTATTTTCTACAAACTGGTATTTAGAAACTGTTTGATTAGATATATGTTTAATGTTTATGGCAAGAATTTTTGTGCAATGCTATGTTTTTCCTATCATGTAATGTGATATGAATAACAATGTCTAATTTTATTTACAGTTATGTCACTTGCAATGATTGCTTAGTATTTATATGATGGTAACAACCTTTCATTTACTTTTTTTTTTAAATAATCCTCTATTGTTGGACATTTGGAAACCAATATGTGCTTTGTGGAAATAGACAAAATTATAGTATAGTATAAGCAACATCTTTTAATAATAACTTTCTTATTAAAGACACAAATTATAAACAGAACTCAGGTGATGGATTTTGTAGGGCTTGACTTCTTTGAGTAATTTTTCACTTCTGGTCAATTTCAGTGTAAGATAAAGAAAAATCTAGGATCTAAAGTAAGGTCAATGTTGGTGCTGTATTGTAAGCCGGGAGTGACTCAAAGTATTGACAATTATTGCGTGACGAAACTTGAAACAAGTGTGTGGTCGCATATTAAGGGGAAGATGTGATTTAGAGTGTAGTAAATAATCATGAAATACTTACAATATCCACAATTATAAAAGTTTGACTATATATAATATCAAGAATTTTCTTTACTTAGTAAACATACAAGATTCTTTGGTATTCACCATTCAGAACTCTTTTCTATAGGGCATATTAATCCAGAACAGAGGTGATTGGTAACTTGATGCAATCCAGCCTTCAGTGGCTAAAAAAGTTTCACAATCTTAAAGTGAAATGTCACTATTTATTGTATTTTAACCCTGACTGAGAAATAAACGATAGCTTCTTGTTTAGAAAGCATATTCAAACTGATCCTTTCCAATTTCATGAGCTGTCATTAATTTTTCTAACAAGTGATAAAATGGCACAGCAACAAGCATCATTTATGTAGGACCAAAGAATAAAATATAAGTGGCTCAATATTTGAGCCATGACTGTTTTCTATATAAATTATAGAAGTCCAATCATAACTGTACCTTGGAAAGGTGGAAGGAAAAAAGATAGAAAGACAGGTAGGCAAACTGACTTATGCATAAATCTGACAAAAATATATATAGACTCTGTATGCCCAAAACTACAAAATACAGATGGAAGAACTCAAAGAAGACTTAAGTTATTGAAAAAAATATATTCATGGATTTGAACACTCAACATTATCCTGTCATTTCTTTTGAGATTGACCCATCCTAGTCAAAACCTTAACAATAATTTTTTAGATAATGATATGCTGATTTTCAAATTATATGGAAAGTCAAAACAACTAGAATATCTAAAATACTTTTGATAAAGTGGAACAAAGTTGAAGAATCCACATTACCTGATTTCAATACTTAAGAAAAAATTAACAGTAATTAAGACAGTATGATTTTAGTGAAAGGACAGATACATAGATAAAATGAACAGAGTCCAGATTTGGACACATAGAAATATATTAGTTTGACTTTGGCAGAGGTTTTAAGGCAATTCAATGGAAAGAAAGAAAAGCATAATCTCTTCCAGCAAATGGTGTGGGAATAATTGAGCTTCATATGCAAAAAAACAAACAAAAACTTTAAACCACATCTCACATATTATATGCAAATTAATTCAAATGGATCATAGACTTAAAGATAGTGAAGTATAGCAGAAAATCTTTGTGACCTTAGGTCAGATAAAGACCTATTAGATGCACAATACCTAAAATAATAAATTGACAATTTGGATTTTATTAAAATTAAAAAACATCTGCTATTTGAATGATAGTGTAAAGAAAATGAAAATATAAGATGCAGACTAAAGGAAAATATTTGCAAATCACATACCTCACAGAGTATTTATATATAGATTATATAAAGAACTCTCAAAACTCAATAATAAGAGAGCAACCCAATAAAAAAGATGAGCAAAGATCTGAACAGACATTTCATCCAAAAAAGACATACTCCTGGCAAATATGCAGCAGAAAAGATGCTCAACATGATTAGTTTTTAGAGAAATGCAATTAAAAGTATGAGACATCACTACTCACTCATTTACTTAGCTTACAACAACAGACTGACAATACCATGCACTGACAAAGATGTCCCAAAGTTAGGTTTCAGTTATGCTCTTTCTTCATTATGTTATCTAAATAATCAAATTTTCTCATTCTCAGTTTCCACATCTGTAAAAGTTGGCTGCTAAGTTCTGATGTAATGAAATATTACTATAATTTTAGTAATTAAGAGGAAAGATTAAAACAATGATAACCCATTTGTAAGTGAGGTATATTCATATCATTTATTATACAAAACTCTTGGAAGATATAATACAAGGAGCATCATTATCAATTAAACATGATAATGATATTAATACTAACAATTGCTTTTTGATCATAGAATTACTAGCACAGAATATCAAGGAATATTAATAACAAAATTAATGATATAAGCATTAATTATGCATGTAAAAACTATATGTGATAGTTAAAGCAAACTGATATATTATTTTGATGCCTGTCTTTAAAATGGCCTTAATTTTAGTACAAGTATTCATTATAAAAATGTATTTTCCTTTTTGCTTCTCTGATCATTCACTATAGAGAGAACTGATAATAAATTGAGCTATCCTGTTCTGCAAATAAAAGATAAAAAGGAATAAAATAACAACTCCCAAATCTAAAGAAAAATTAAAATGTCAACAGTCCCTTGGTGACAGTTTTAAATGAATCTTTAAAAGAAGCTTATTTTGGAAAGCCTTCTGGTCACCCCCAATTACTATGGTTGCCTTGGTTGTGACAGCTGGTGTATAATCTTTGATTACACTGTCATTAAAATGTCTTTTATACCTTTTTAATGCCATCAACACACATTTGCTTTTCAAATCACACCCTAAAGTGGGTGGATCATGGGCATTGAGGTATCTATGAAGTTTCTAAGCCTTTTTCACACTTTTTGGAGCTGGAAATTCATACACAGTATGGGAATCTGACGCTGCTCCAGCTCTGATATACTAAATTTATCCTAGAATTTTTTTTGACATCTACTCATACTTTTTATCTTTCTCTTCTACCCTCTTTCTCAACAGAAAGTATTAATTTCATTAGAATTTGTCAATGTACCTTATTGAAAATGGTAATAATGAGGTCAAGAGAGTGCAACCACCAAGCACATCAATCACACTCCACAGGGAAAAACTTGTTTCATAGCCTTAAACCACTTATTTAACTCAATCAGCCAGCTTGAAAATTTGCCCCAATGTAGTAGAGAGCATACAGATTTATCTCTGGTGTAGACAGGAAACTTAATGAGGAATCAGAGGGAATCTTTTTCCTTTTTTTCTTTTTCTTTCTTTCCCTGATTATGTGGCTTAAAAAACAAATTCAGATAATTTTAGTGAGTCCTAGTTTCTTTGAAAGTAAAATGAAAATGATAGCTGTTCTTTTTATTTCTTGAACTTTTTCTCATCTTTAGAAGACATAAATCTTAACAACCTATTATAATCTGGAAAGCTCTGTAATGTAATACATTGCTGTTGTTAGTGGTACCTCTACAGATACATTAATGAGAAGAAGTGTCCAACTCCTACTGGGTCAGCAACCTGAGTACCACAAAAGAAGGAGGATTGGCCAGAGGTAGTTCTGTGTCCACAGGTGTCTTCAACCACAAAGCCAGGCAGGAATTAATGTCTCAATTTCTCACTAGGGGGAAAAAAAAAAAAGCAAGTTTTTTTTTTTTTTAACAGTTTTGAAAACTTTTTGAAAGAAGAATATTTACTATTCTTCCTTGGAGAAATCTTTTTTTTTTTTTTTTGAGATTTATTTATTTGAGAGAGAGAATATGAGTGTGCACAGAGGGTGGAGCAGAGGAAGAGAATCTTCCTGCAGAAGCCTCACTGAGTGAGGAGCTCTCTGCGGGTCTTCATCTCACCATCCATATTATCATGACCTGAGCCAAAACCAAGAGTCCGACATTTAACAAACTGAGCCACCCATGTGTCCCCTGCTTGGAGAAATCTTTAAGTAATTTGAGAGATTGTGATAAAATCATAAAAATTTAGTTTTTAATAAGAGTTCTTTAGATATTTAAGAGACTAAAATGCAAATAGAAATGGAGATAGAGAAGTTGCTTCAAGATTTCAAGAAGTCTGGGTTGGGGACACCTGGGTAGCTCAATGGGTTAAGCCTCTGTCTTCAGTTCAGGTCATGATCTCAGGGTCCTGGGATAGAGCCCTGCATTGGGCTCTCTGCTCAGCAGGGATTCTACTCCCCCCCCCACCTGCCTCTCTGCCTTCTTATGATCTCTCTCTCTCTCGGTCAAATAAATAAATACAATCTTAAATAAAAATTAAAGAATTCTGGAAGAAATATATTTAAAGCAACACAGACTAAAGTATCTTGCATTTTAATGTTTTAAATTATTTATGTTTTGCTTTTTGCTGTGTAAATACTGCTATTCTAATGCTGATTAAAATATTTGATTAGCAGTGTCTTAGAATAATGCAAATCAAACAAACTTAGAAGCAATATATTTGGTTATAAAAAAGTTTTATATAATAAAGTTTTAAGTAATAAGGTTTGAGTAGAAAAGGAGTTCTTTAATCAGGAAAAGGCTAGTACCTCAGTTTCAAATTTTAAAACAATTACCCATCAAGTGTATTACAATTTTAACTTGAAATGAACCATCTATTTGCTGTATTATTTATTGCTTTTCTTAGCTTAAGCTCAGATTTTGCTGAAATTTCTAGATTCCCTTTGAATATGAGAAACTTTTCAGTCATCAAGTGCTTATTGCTTTTAAGGACCATCCTTGTCGATATCTCTGCTATTTCACACCGTACTTCCTCCATACCTCATCATAGAGCACTTATCCAAGGTGAATTTCTAAAGTTGCAACATGAGTCCTTTCATAGAGCTTTCACTCTGTTAAAGTGATACTGATTTTCTATGAAAAGTGCATTCGGAATTGTAATTTCCTCATTGTTATATATAATGAAGTCTATGTAAAATATTGAAGTTTTTTTTATGTAGTAGATATTTTGAGGGCTTGGGATTTTGAATGCAGTGTTTGCTTAAGAATAAGCTAAGATAGCTTCTCTTTTTAAAGGATAGTCTGAATAATCAAATATATATGAATTGTTTACAACAAAAAGATAAGACTTTTTGGTGATATGATATGCACATTTCCACCTAGATGACCACAGACATCAAACCCAACATGCTCAAATTAGAACCCATCAATTTTTTAATTGCTGGATGAGTTTTTCTGCCAAAATAAATATATCTTAAGGAAGGAATAATTTGATGCTTTTGAGTTTTCTATTATATTCAGGCCCAAGTGTAAGAAAATATATTTTACGGAAGAAGTATATTTTAGTACCCCTCAGTATTTTCTTATTTTTCTGTGTCCACTGCCTCTTCTATGGCTCTTCAATGCATAAATTTCATATTAAAGTGCAAATGCATATATGTGAACCTGTATGTGTATGTTTGTGTACATATATATGAATATATATGTTATCTATGTGATATAGAAATGATATATTGGATCATGATAGATGATAGATAGACAGATAGATGATAGAAAAATAGATAGGTAACTATCCCAATTGTCAAATGACCTGAGTTATGGTTGATAGCACACAGCTGAGAAGAAAGTTATTAAATTCTTAGATCTTACCTTCTAAGAGGACTCAGGTGTTGGTGTGAGATGTCCAGACTACTTCTGTGCTCAAGAAAAACTAAATGTGTGCCTTTATCTGCAGGAGACATTGGAGAAAGTGACATTTCTGAGAACATTCTAGGTGTCTAACTACAAGGTCTATTTTATCTTAGGAAATATGTCTCTTAAGGCAAAGGGATATTGGTCCTTGATACTGATATCAAGATTTCTAAAGCCAGCAGATGTACAGGAATAACCCATACTCAGGACTTCAAAGGACTAAAGCTTAATATTCCTAGGACTGAGAAGATAGTTTTTTCCTTCCCAGTTTACTCTTAGAAGTCAGAAATAGGCCTTGACGTAAAATAAGTAGCATAATTGGAGTCACAGCTGTGTAGCCGGAGTATGTCAGCCAAGCAGTCTCATACATAGCACCACATGAATTGTTGGTGGAACTAAGTGAGATGTAGCTTAGCCTATGGAGGTTCTCCCTCAAAGAAAATACTTGGCTGACATGTCTAAGCATGACTACAGGACACATCTATACATCCTTCTTGATTCTGCCTCATAACCTCATCAATATACTCATTCTGTGCCTTCAGGATGTTTTAGATGGAATGATTAGTTAATAAATAATTCAAAATAAGATACTCCAGCAGGATTTCCACCAAAAAAAATTCCTATAATCTGAAAAAATATAGGAATTTAAGGCACTGTAGTCAGGAAAAGGAGAGAACTAAACCAATTCTTTTTTCAAATTATGTGCCAAGAAGTGCACTCAGCACCCCACATGTTGCTTAATCTTTACAACAAGCCTATGAAATAACATTACTCTTGCGATTCACCAGATGAGAAAAGTGATTTTCAGATTGCTGAACTAATTTGTCCAAGATCACAGAGTCAGAAACAAATTAGTCCATCCTCAAGAATTAGAATGCTTTTTTTTTTTTTTAAGATTTTATTTATTTATTTGTCAGAGAGAGAGAGCCGAAGCGAGCACAGGCAGACAAAGTGGTAGGCAGAGGCAGAGGGAGAAGCAGGCTCCCTGCCGAGCAAGGAGCCCAGTGTGGGACTCGATTCCAGGATGCTGGGATCATGACCTGAGCCGAAGGCAGCTGCTTAACCAACTGAGCCACCCAGGCATCCCTAGAATGCTTTTTTTTATGACATATTTCAGGAGGGGAATATTTTCCTCAGGAGATCTTTTTATACATTAAATTTTTCTTCTCCACTCATTTATAAAATGATGACTGATTTTAAGACCTATTCTCATGACATCTGTATACCTACATTAGAAATGTGTATATTTAAATGACTTCTAAATTTTAATCATATACTACTTTAACAAGTTTCTGGATGTATACCTTCCAATACAGTTATATTTATTTATAAATTCAATAATATTTTAATAAGAGCTAAACATTTTATATAGTATTCTATATATTTATTTATAAATTCAATATTCTATATTTATTTATAAATTCGATAATATTTTAATAAGAGCTAAACATTTTATATAGTATTCTATATACTTTATATATTCATCACTCTTGAAGCAGGTACTTCTTTAAAACATCCCTGTTTTAAGAATAAGTCACAGAGAAGCACATTTGCCAAAATGCCTTATTTAACAAGTAATGAAGGGAGGGTTTGGACCACAGTTTCTAGAAGCGCATTTTTGACACTTTAATATATTATTGGTTCTGTATATCCTTCTAAGGTAATTGTATGAAGCCTACAAAAATTGTATGGATTGCATGAATATTATGCAATATAAATAAAAATAGAAATAAAGAAAGTGATGAAGTAAAAATGAATATAAAAATACTTTCTGTTACTTTTTCTAAATTCAGATGAATCATTTTATGAACCCAGGTTTGGAAAATATTGATTTATTTCTAGGAATTTGATCTCCTCTTAACTTTAACAATAATGATGCTGTCTTCACAGATATTTTAAGAAGAGGGTTTTATTCCTTTACAAAACAAGCAAGAGAGAGACATAGGACTTTTATTCCCTCAAAAGATTTTGTTGACTAGACCCTGAAGATCATCTTTTTGAATAAGAAAGAAGAGAACACATGGAAATTAGTAGCTAACTATCAAAAAGATGATACTACTGAAGCAATAAGCAGAGTTTAAAAACCATGTGTGTATTTACCGAGCATGCCTATATAATAAACATGTTTTGTAGGAGATCACTTGGGTTCGTATCTTCATAATCTGACTGATTAGAAAAAAATATCCTCACCTCCTGAAGAAATGCTGTCCTATCAGCTGTAGAAACTTTAAAAAGAAAAACAATCTTTAAATAAATATGTATCTATGTTAAATGCATAAGCCTCAGCATCATAGAAACAAAAAAGTTTGTTTCATTTAGTTTAAAGAAGTTCATAGTCATATAGGAAATTTTATATAGTAAATAACTAGATTTCTGTTATTTGTCCAATTTTTGCTTTAACAAAAACACGAGTTTTGGTTTCATTGCACATTTCCCTCTGAGTTTTCCCAGCCACAAGTAGACAGGTAATTTGTATATCTCAGTGGGGGTGTTTTGGAGCCTGTTTCATACACAATTTCAGAGAGAGAGGCAAATGAGATAACCAGGAGAGATACCAGAAACTAACTCTTCCTAGGCAGAAGCCCCATTTAAAAAGCATAAAATGATAATAAAAATTAAAAATGCACAAAGTGCATAGAAGTGATATTTGTAGTCAGAAAAAGAAACCTACTTTATTCAATCTTTTTTGGTAAGAATTCTATTATTTATTGCGGATACGACAGGTAATCCTTTTGGTGATAGAATTTTGTTAGTAGGCAAATGTCAGCATGGAATTGTCAATGTAAATCATCAACTTCAGTCTCAGTATTCTTCATCCTGAAAATAGTTCCCACCGAAGTTCCTTGTAAACACAAGGGAGGCTCTTCAATTTCAAATATTTTGACTCATATTAAAAATACTGAAAATCGACTCTTCAAATCTTGAAAATGCCATATTTTTCTGTCCTTAGAAAAGTCACTTCAATATAGCTTTCTTTATAATCGTGTCATATTTTCTAAAAATAAGGGTTACTCCATGAAGAGGAATATAATTTGTGCATTTTCTAGCAGGCTTTTTTTTTTTTTTTTTTAACAAACTTGGAATTTAAGTGTGCTCAGCACACTTCCAAAGATATCTTAGCCCACAATGCTTCCCCTTAGGTTATATTTTCCAAGAAACATCTCAGAAGTTACCTTCCACACAAGAGACACATACTAAGAAAAACAAACTTTAAAAAAAAAAAAGATATTTTAAATTCAGTGTATGCTATGATGAATATGGATCTAGTTTCTTAAGAGGACCCAGATTCTACCTTACCCATTAAATGTGTTCCTATGCTAACTGGTCCTATAGCCAAATTGAACTAGATATGTACATTCTCTAGATAAATGCCACATTTTATCATCACAAAATAATTCCAAAGCCAGTATCCCAAAACATATTCCCTTTCCATATTTTGAATTACAAGTAACAGCAATTTTAATTCAAAAAGATATAAAGCCATATAAAATGTTTATTTCAGCCAATCACTGATAACATATAAATAAGAAAATAATGAATTATAATTTGATCTGATCTTAGGCCAAATGGCAGCCAAGTGAAACATCTTATCTAAAAAAGTTTTTTCTCAGAATCTTCTGGGATTATTATATTTCCAAAAAATAAAAGCAACCACAAAATGGAAACACACAGACACATGTATATGTATTTGTATATAACACATAACCTAAATATTTCTTAGAAACTACTCCATAGAAGACTTTTAAAATAAAATATTTCAAGGACTGCATTCTCTTTTCCAAAGGAGGCACATTGTCTTTGAATGCTCTGTGTTCCATATATTATTTTGCAAATGCTTTTTGTATATTGAGGCATTCAAAGTTGAAAAATCCTAACTGGCTTATGTTCAGGAGTACAGTGTCTATTTTCAAAGCTCTGACATTACACAGGTAGTGCCTTTGGTAGTACAAAAATTTCCTACTTGGAAGCCTTGTGTTTCAAAAATGTCCTACATACCTTTGAATTCGCTTTCTTCCTACAGGATTTTAATGCATTGTTACTACAAAAAACTAACAAAAATGGGGTACCTGGGTGGCTCAGTGGGTTAAAGCCTCTCCCTTCAGCTCAGGTCATGATCCCAGGGTCCTGGGATTAAACCCCACATAGGGCTTTCTGCTCAGCAAGGAGCCTGCTTCCCCCTCTCTCTCTGTCTGCCTCTCTGCCTACTTGTGATCTCTGTCTGTCAAATAAATAAATAAAATATTTTTAAAAATCTAACAAATTATAAGCTCCATTTGGTTACAAGTATTTAATATATGTCTAATAAGTGAGAGACATATTTAAAGTATTAAAATATTTAATATTTAAAAGCACTGAAATAATTTAGGTATGACATGGTGCCTCATTAAATAACCTTTAGATGTGCCTATTCTAATACCCCTTGGTTACAAACATACAGTGATTCATTTTCTAGAGCATAGCCATTCTTGCTCAATGAGTATTCTGTGCTTTGGATCGTCAGAGAAACTATGTTTTCTGTCTCTAATTTAAACAAATATTTTCTAATTACTTAGAGATTCCACCCAGTTTTGATTTCAAATGCCTTATTTTTGCTTCAATCTAGTTACTTGGATTTTAAGTCTACCAGTTTTACCTCTAAATTCCACCTTAGTGGAATTATATTTATAAGCACAGCATGTTTATAGTAAGACTGCCCATATTTCACTATGGTTAGACCTTCTTTTAGATATTGTCAGTTTATAATTTTCTTATTTTACATTTCATCTTTATTCTCTTAGGCTAGAAGGAAAGAGATAGAAAGCTACTTTTAACAGGGCCCTTGTCCATATAAACAATTTAGTCACCCCAAATCAGCATGTTAGCATTATTCTGCAGGTTCTTTGGAAACATGTGCAGTCTTTGGAACATGTGCCACACTGGACAATAGGGGCAGTCTTTTTCCTAAGCCATAATTCTGGAACGATTCCAACCACAGGGTCTCAGGGCTTGCTGGGAGCATCTGGCTGGCTCCACAGCAGAGGGGATGGGCTATAGTAGAGGTTCTCAGAGCCCTCTGAAGGGTTCCCATCAGAATGTGGGTTGCTTTATTCTACAGTGTAATCTATCCAGACCCAGAATACCTGAAAGAATCTTAGAAAATGTTGAGGAAGGCACACCAGGTCACAAGAGCCTACTAAAGTCAGGGACCTAAATAGAGGCACAGCTTACTAAGTCAAAGACTGATACTCCTATGGAAGGCCATCCCCCTATTTTTTTTATCAAGATGCCTTAACAGCTGCCTTTCATTCATAATATAGTTAGTTGAATGACTAAATCACAAGTACATAGTTCTCTAACTTTCCTCTTCTTTAGTCACTGTAATTAATACTAAACAGTTTTTATTGTAACTTGAGCTTTAGCTCTGAACTTCATGTCAAACAGGTTTTCCCCTAAAGCACTTAGATATAATGTGAACAGATGGGAACTGAACAATTTTAAGCATAGTTAAAATCCTTCGTTATCACTGTCCAGCTTTAATTGACCTTACATCTTCCCATTCTTTGAAAAGAGATATTTGAAATATTTCATGATATTCACTGATGACTTTAAAAATCAGTTGTTGCTAGGCTGATTTTAGCCAAAATTATAAAATAGCAATTAGTGAAGCCACACTGTATTGGCTACAGTATGTGTCCTGACGCTATACAAGGAGTTTGAATATTACATGGATTTTATTTTCATTATCTTATTTACTCTTTTGATAACTACCCTGCTTTAACAATTTATTTATTTATTCAACAAACTCAAATACTTCTTATGTGACATACACTAGTCTAGACATGGCTACACATCATAAAACAAAACAGAAAAAAAAGTCATGCACCTTCACTTACATCAGGACTCTTTGGTTGGGCCCCCTTGGCAACCACTACACAAAAGCAATTTTGCTTCCTAAGTTCAACTCTGTATATGTCTTCACATATCTATATATATCTATTGCTCCCTTGCTTTCCTTATCTTGAAGCTAACCTATATTTGGACAGTATCCTCTGTCCTGGAAAACCTCTTATCTGGTAAACATACTAGTAAGGTTAGTTGTGTCAATGACCCATTTTCTTGGCATCATATATTCATTTTAAACTTGTTTTCCTGGAGATAACTTCACTGCCATTTTTGCTCAGTCTTGAGGAGTAATGACTGTCATACTGGACTGCAAAGTTCATTTCAATTATGAGATAGGACACTGCAATGGAAAACTACCGAGGAGATCATTCTATTCTGCAGAGGTCTTATGGTGACCCTCCTATATTATTTAACTTTGAGGTCTAAGCATTGAATCTCTCTTGAGTTACTGACACTTAGGAAAAAAAAGCAAGTCAGTTGTTTTACCTTTGCATTCTGTTGAACTTCCCCCCTCTATTTTAAATCAGAAATTTATATGTGTAATATATATATATATAGTAAATATATTTATATATATATTTATATATATGTAAATATATTTATATATATATTATATATACGTATATATAAAATAATTACATTTTAAGTGCAGAGTTAAATGAATTTTTACAAAGGTATATACCCACATAGTCATCATCCCAGTCAAGATGTAAAACAAGAACCTCCCCAAAAGGTTCTCTTGTATCAATTACAAGACAGCCTTTTTCTAAGACTACTTGACCTAGGCAACCACTGGTTTTCAGTTATTACATATTCAATTTATCTTCTCTAGACTATTATTAAAATAGAATCATGTGGTATGTATGCTGGTATGTCTGATATCTTTCACTCAGCATGTTTTTGAGATTCATTCCTGTTATGAGTAGTGTGTTCTATAAATAGTGAGTATGAGTCTATGAGTCGTGCGTTCCTTTGTACGAGTAGTGTGTTCTACGAGTAGTGAGTACGAGTATGAGTCTATGAGTAGTGTGTTCCTTCGTATTACTAACAGTATTGCATCTTACAAATGCATCTCAATGTATTTATCCTTCCACCTGTTGATGGATGGATTATGGGTGTCTAGGTTCCACTTTGGGGTTATCAAAATAAAGCTGCCATGTCATTCCTATTCAGGTTACTCAGAAAACAACTAAAAATGGAACTGATGAACAGTATATAATCAGAGTGTATACCTAAATACTTAAGAAACTGCCTAAATGTTTTTCAAAGAACTTACACATTTTACATCTTCAGATACGTTGGCAGTACATGAAAATTCCACTTTGCTCCATATTCAGTCCATCATCTGTTATCGCCAACTTTTAATAATTTTAGTCATTCTAACATAAATAAGTGTCTCACCATGATTTTAATTTTCACTTACTTGACAGCTTAAAATATTAATTTAATCATCCTCAATTATTGGTAACTCCCATCCCCTTTAAAGAGGTTTCTGTTTAAGTCTTTTGTCCTTTTTTTTTTTCTTTCTTTTTCTTTTTCTTTTTTTTTTTTTTTAGTTGGACTGCTTGACTCCTTATTATTGACTATACATACTCGGGACGTAAGTCCTTTGTCAGAAACATGCGTTGTAAAGATATTCTCTCAATTTGTATCTTGTCTTTCCATTTTTAATGATATAGTTTTTAAAGCAGAAGATAATAATTTTAATGTACATTTATCCATTTTTTTAAAATTAGCTTTTGTATTTTGTGCCCTATTTAGAAAACCTTACCTAGTCAAAGTTTGTAAATATATTATCCTGTGTTTTTGTAGTGATTGTAATATTTTATTTAGCTTTTAAATACGAGGTCTATTCAAATTAACTATTGGTTTGATATTAGGTAGTAGTAAAGTCCTTTTTTTTAAATTTGGATATGACTTAACTGTTTTTGCACTGTTTGTTCAGAGGACTAGAATTCCCCTTTTCATTTCCTCAGCACATTGTCAAAAATTGACTATATATATACATATGTGAGTATGAGTATATATTCTCTCTTCTGCTCTGTTTATCTACATTTGTTTCTTTGTGCCAGTGTTACACTATCCTGTTTGCTGCAGTGCTATAAAACTGCTTGAAGTCAAGGTGTGCGAGTCCACCAACTTTTTGTTTCTTTCTTTGCATTTCCATTTAAATTCTAGAATCATTTTGTCACATTTTACCAGGGTTGGAAGTTTTTAAATTAATTATTTAATCTATTTTAGTTGATATGGGAAGTTTCTGGATGTTTTAGATTTTTAGGTCAGTTTTGAAAATGTATGGCTTACAAGGAATTTGTGTATTTCACTAACACTTCATATATATCAAATCCATCAACATAAAATTGCCCACACTATTCACTTTGTTATTTTTGTCTCATGGATCTGTAGTGATTGACTCCTCTTTCTTTTTTTTTTTTTTTTAAAGATTTTATTTATTTATTTGACAGACAGAGATCACAAGTAGACAGAGAGGCAGAGAGAGAGAGGAGGAAGCAGGCTGTCCGCAGAGCAGAGAGCCTGATATGGGGCTCAATCCCACAACCCTGGGATCATGTCAAGCCGGAGGCAGCGGCTTTAACCCACTGAGCCACCCAGGCGCCCCCAACTCCTCTTTCTTTCTTAAGATTGGCAAATAATATTTTATTTTCTGTTTTATCAGCCCATTTATTTTTACTTTACTTATGTTATACTTAGTTCTTAAAATTAATATATTTTTATCAATCTGTAGAGATTTTATTGATGTTTCCTAGGAAACTGATTTGGTCTATTTACTTTTAGCTAATGTTTGTTCGTTTTTAGTACTTTGTGCTCTTATAGTTATTTCCTTGCTATTCTTTATTTTGAGTTTGATTTGCTTTTCCATTTCTACCTTCTAAAGTTGGGAATTTAGATCATTGACTTGAGAATTCTTTTCTTAAAAAATTTTAATTTTTTTTGTAGACTGCTTTTATTATGGCTAGCAAATTTTAGTATCTTTTGTTTCATTTTTGATAGTTTTGAATATTATCCATTTTTTTTTAAACTCATGGATTGTTCAGGCTTATGTTATTTAATTTCTAGATATTTGGATATTTGTGTATTTTCTTATTGATTTTTCATTTCATTTCATTGTAGCGGTATTACATATTTGATATGACACTTTTACATTTTTAAAGACATGTATTATGGACCAGTATATGGTCAATCTTAATGAATGTACATATGAAAACAAGGCATATTTTGTAGTTATTTGTTGGGATGTTCTGATATGTTAATTAGGTGAATTTAGTGGATAATATTACATATTTTATAGTGCCACTTATTTCCTATTCACTTGACCTATTAATTAATGATAGAGTAGTGCTAAATCTCCAACAATAATGGTGAAATAGTCTCTTTGCACCTATGTCTGTTTTACTTCATGTACTTTTTTTTTTTTAAGATTTTATTTATGTATTTATTTGACAGACAGAGATTACAAGCAGGCAGAGCAGCAGGCAGAGAGAGAGGAGGAAGCAGGCTCCCTGCTGAGCAGAGAGCTGGAAGTGGAGCTCAATCCCAGGACCCTGAGATCATGACCTGAGCTGAAGGCAGAGGCTTTAACCCACTGAGCCACCCAGGTGCCCCATACTTCATGTACTTTTAAATTCTGCTTTTTGCATTTGTGTGTTCTTATTGTTGATTACTTGGACATTTTATCATTGTGAATTTTCCCTATTTATACCTTGTACTATATTTTGTTCTGAAATCTAGTCACTCGTATTAATATGGTCATCTCAGATTTTTTACAATTTCACCATTAATTATGTTCCATTATTTTTCTTTTTTTGTGTATTTATATTTAAATTTAATATCTAGAGCATGTATTTGGTCCTTGCTTTATTCCCCCTGTTTTACTATTTGCTTTTATGGTAACGTATAGACCATTTATATTTATTGTTGTTGCCAATGAAATTAGTTTCAAATCTAATAATTTGCTAATGATAATGATTTTTTTTATCTCACTTTCCATTTGGTCTTAAAGTTTTGTTTTCCTCTCTAATTTCTTTCTGACTAATAATATTTACGATTCTAATTCATCTTCAGTATTGATAGCCTATTTGCTATTGCTAGTATGTAATAACTATTTCTTTTTCCTGATAATAACTTTGCGGTATTGATATGCACTTCTAACTTGTCACAATCTACCATCAAATGATATTACATTCTTCCACACTATATGTAAACTTTTACAACAGTATGTTTCCATTTCTCCCCTCCTTTTCTTGTTTTATAACCATATAATTTTACTGTTTGCTCCAACATACGTTGTAAAATCTGCAATAGTCAAACTTTTTAAAAAATTAAAAAGTAATACAAACTTCATGTTTACCTACATTTTATCATCTCTGGTGATTTTCTTGTATACCAATGCAAGTTTTTATGTTAAATAATTTTCTTTTGCTTCTTTCTGTAAAGGATTTTTTTTTAATTTCAGTGTAATTGACAATGTTACAATGTTATACATACAATGACAATGTTACAATGTTATATATACAATGTTACATTGATTTTAGGTGATTCAGCATAGTGATTCAACAAGTTTATATGTTATGCTGTACTTGTCACAGGTGTAGCTACCATCTGCCACCATATAATGTTATTATAATACCATTGGTTGTATTCCCTGTGCTGAAATTATTCACATGTCTTATTTATTGCATAACTAGAAGCCTGTTTTTCCCATTTACCCATTTATCCATTTACTCATTTGCCCATTTCTCCCTTTACCCATTTTGTCCATTATCCCACCCACCTCCCCTTTGGCAACTATTACTTTGTTCTCTGAATTTGTAGATTTGATTCCACTTTTCATTTGTTTTCTACTTATTCATTTGTTTTGTTTTTTAGATTACACATGTAAGTGAAATTATATGGTATTTGTCTTTCTCTCTCTGACTTATTTCACTTAGCATAATGTACTATCTTGTTACAAATGGCAAGATCTCATTTTTTTTCTTTGCTGAGAAATATATATACATATATATTTATAAATTATATTATTTATGTAAACATATACATGTATAAATAATTTATATTATTTATGTAAGCATACACACATACTCACACACCCCATCTGGGTTATTGTGAGTAATGCTGCAACCAATATAGGGGTGGATATATCTTTAAACTACCATTTTTGTTTTCTCTGGGTAAATACCCAGTAGTGGAATTATTGGATCATATGATATTTCTAATTTTTTGAGGAAACTCCATATTATTTTTCATAGTGGCTCTACCAATTTGCATTCCCACCACTAGTGCACAAGGGCTTTCTTTTCTCCACATACTTGTTAACACTTATTATTTCTTGTCTTTTTGATTCAGCCATTCTGACAGATGTGAAGTGATAAGTCATTGTGGTTTGGATTTGCATTTCCTCGCTGATTAGTGATGATGAGCATCTTTTCATATGTCTGTTAACCATCTATATATCTTCTTTGAGACAATGTTTATGTAGGTCTTCTGACAATGTTTTATCAGATTATTTGAGTTTTTGACGTTGAGTTATATAATTCTTTTCTATATAATGGAAGACGTTATTTGCAAATAATATATCCAGTAAAGGGCTAGTATCCATTTTCCTTTGTTTTAAAGTTTTCCTTTAATGTTTAATATAGTGTAAGATTACTGGTGATAAATAAAATTTGTTTTTCCCCTGAAAAAATATTTAATTTCTGAAAGATATTTCCTCTCAATATAGAAATCCAATTGAGAACACCTTTTCTTCTTCTTCTTCTTCTTCTTCTTCTTCTTCTTCTTCTTCTTCTT
>ML107559.1:0-13391 GCA_003697995.1 Taxidea taxus jeffersonii | reverse complement strand
TTCTTCTTCTTCTTCTTCTTCTTCTTCTTCTTCTTCTTCTTCTTCTTCTTCTTCTTCTTCTTTTTTAATCAGCACTCTGATGCCATTTCTTTGTTTTGTGGCTTACATAATTTTTTACAAAGATGTCTGTGATTTTTCAAATGTTTCTACAAGTAATTCATTTTTTCCTTGAGCTGCTTTTCTTTTTATCACTGTGTTTTAATGATTTGATTATATTGTGAATTAGAATGGTTTGCTTTCTGTTAACCTTTATTGGATTATGTTATTAGTTGGCTATGTGGGATTATAGTTTACTTCAAATTTTGCAAGTTTTTTGTTCTTTATTTCTTCAAATATTTTTTCTGACACCACCTTATCTTAACATCCCATTTACCATATGCTAAACTGCTTAGCATATTAGCATAAAGCACCTTGATCCTTCATCTTCATATTTTCTTCTGCAGTGTCTAATCTTAACACTATCTACTAAATTTTCCATTTTAGATATTGCATTTTTTAATCTTTTGATATTTTTAATTATTTTTTTTAAGATTTTTTTATTTCACAGGCAGAGAGAGATTACAAGCAGCCAGAGAGGCAGGCAGAGAGAGAGTGGGGAGCAGGCTCTCCACTGAGCAGAGAGCCCGATGCGGGGCTCGATCCCAGGACCCTGGGATCATGACCCGAGCCGAAGGCAGAGGCTTTAACCCACTGAGCCACCCAGGCGCTCCTCTTTTGATATTTTTAATTTTCATATCTCTTATTTCTTTTTTTTAAGATTTTATTTATTTATTTATTGACAGAGAGAGACACAGCAAGAGAGGGAACAGAAGCAGGGGGAGTGGGAGAGGGAGAAGCAGGCTTCCCACTGAGCAGGGAACCCAATGCAAGGCTCCATCCCAGGACCCTAGGATCATGATCTGAGTTGAAGGCAGATGCTTAACAACTGAGCCACCCAGGTGCCCCTCATATCTCTTATTTTTTACTAAGCTTATCTTTTCTAGTAAACCATTAAGCCTATTACATTTATTCATGAGAACTTCATTAACATAATTTTCCATCTTTCTTATTTTTGGATTTAAACTGCATTTCCTCCTGTTTTCTTTTTTTTTCTTTGTAATTTCTAGTAATTTTTGTTTGGATACTGAACATAGTGATTTTATAATGCTGAGTTAAATTTCTGTATTCCTTTAAAGAATGTTGCACTTTGATCTGCCTAGTAATTAAAAAGTCACTTGCAGATTTTTTGGATAATCTCAAGGGTTTTGTTTTGTTTTGTTTTTTGCTTTTGCTTTTGTTTTTTGTTTTTGTATGATTGTTCTATAATTCTTATAACCTTTGACATGTTTAACTCTACTACTGTGGTGTAAGTCTTCTGAGGTCTCTGCTGAAAACTCCATTCATTCAAAGATAGTTTGCCACACTGGTTGGTGAAAATGCAAATGATTTCCAGAACTATGAACTCAGGTGAATATTCTTCCCCCTAAAGTTATTTGTGACCCAGCTTGTCAAATTTTACCCTATGTGTACACTGATTTTTTAAAAATTATTTTCGAAGATTAACAGTAAATCTGTACAGATCTACTAAACAGTAAATCTAAGGGCCTCTGTTATTGCTGTGGAAGGTCCCCTTCCTTAGCTGTGATCTGGAAATTTCCCCAGGAGGAAAATTGGACTAAATGTATAGCATACTTTGTTTCCCTTTTTTCAAAGATCATAGTCCTGTGTTTCCTTTTACTCAATGTCTGAAAACAGTCATTTCTTTTCTTTTCTCTTTCTTTATTTTATTTTATTTTTGGCTAGTTTCTAGAAGTTTATAGATGGAAGATAAGTCTTGAAATTTTTACTCTATATGGCTAGAATTAGGAATCCCTTCCTTCTATCCCTTTGGATGATGATGATCATGATAACTCTACTTTATGGCTCTAAGTTTTCTGTTTGCAAGGTTGAAAGGTAGAGGTCATATATGTCTTGGATTGGATAAAAAGACATAATAGGGGCACCTGGGTGGCACAGTCAGTTTAGCATCTGACTCTTGGTTTTAGCTCAGGTCTTGATCCCAGGGTGGTAAGATTGAGCCCTGCATGGGGCTCTGTCCTCAGCACAGAATTGGCTTGGGTTTCTCTTTTCTTCATCCTCTATCCCTCCTACTCATATTCTCTCTCTCTCTCTCTCTCAAATAAATAATTTTTTTTAAAAAGTCATAATAATTGGCTTAAAATAAAATAGATTATTCAAGTAGTTGAAAGATTTGACTAAACACACACACAGAATGTATTTTCTACAAAGGTATTCTGCTTAAAATAGAATCTCAGACTTTTATCAAAAAAGATGAGGATGTTTCAGATGTTCCCTTGGGTGTTAGAATACGGCCATTTGCAAACAGTTTGTTTATAGAAGATTTGGAACTTATCAGTGATAATGCAAATTCACCGCCTTGCTGTGCTGTATCCAAAAAGGTTTCATCTATCCACTACTAGATTAATATAATGTGCTTCTCTACCCTTGAAAGCACTAGAGATGATAACCTGAATTATGCTTCTATAGTACTATATCATAAAGAATAAGAAAGTGCTGTACGGGCTGTATACATAGGGTACACTCTACTCACTGTTAACGTGATTGTTCTTTTGAACTGAAGTATCACAACTATTTCGTTATTTTGTGACATAATGCCTTGAAAAGCAAGTATAGTACTGCATCTTGATGAATTTACCAAATCAGTTCAACTGAGGGGAAAAAAAAACAAAACCAAAAAACCTGTCAATGACATCAACATAGTAAACCACACGTCTCTGAAATATAAAGTATACACTGCTTCCTGGAGAGGTTTTCAGGGGCATGATATTGCTCTTAAGTATTAAAGACAATTTTAGTATTCCAGAACTTCTAGTTTACGTTAGGTGTGTATTAAGTGTCCAAAGACTAATGTGATGCTTGACAGGACTATTATTAACATAAAGTGGAAGTTTTCTCCTGAGAATGTTTTGAATTAGTAGAACCAAAACTTTCAGCAGAAAAAAACTATGGTCCCTAAGCAGCTACAGGGCAACTTGGAATTTCTCAAGTTAAATATGGCTAAGCCATTTCTGCCATTAATCATTCTTGAATTGTTAATTTGAATAATACTTGACACACCCTATCTCAGAAATCCTATACTTTGTTTTAATATTAGCTAACACAATTTTTTGGCATAAGTGACTGCAAATATTATGGAATGACTGTATCTTGTTTGCATTGGGATTCCAGAGGTCAATAACATTCAGATTAAATCAGGAGGAAAGTCACTGGGAGCACTGTTAGAATATAAATTGTGTCTTTTACTTGCCAAACACCTAACTGCAAAATTTACCATTTGTCACTCTTTAGAACTTGCCATTTGATGTATGTCTAGAATTTGACATATTATAGATTTTCATCAACTCCAGCTATGGGGATGGGCTCTAACCTCCTCAAGTGAAATTGATAGAGCAACAAAATACTATGGAATAAGGAAAATATGAGGAAAAGGACCACTACTCATCTTGAAAATGATTTCCACATGAGCCTTATTCCATTTTATTTTTTAATTTCTTGAAGAGGTTCATACTCACTACCTAGTCAGTCTTTTCCTTTTATAATAACAGGTATTCAAGCATTTTATCTTATTTGACAGCTTGCATGTATAAAAAAAAGAACTGGTGTTGGTTTTCATTTTCTTTGACTTTTTCACATTACAAAGGACTATATTAATACTGCATTTTATAAATTAAAGTAAACCTGATTGCTTCCCACAATTGGTCTTGCTGAAATAGTGCATGTGGTTCATAGATCAACTGATTTCAACATTATGGTAAAGGCAATTTAGAGTTACATTCTATCTAAGCAGAAATACATAGAAAAACTAGACAAATGAGCCATTTATAGGATGACTATGTGCCTTAATAATATTCAGATGTCTGTATTCATTTGTAGTTCTATTGCTGGAACCTATAGCTGGATTAGTCTGCAATGGGGTAAATGTAGCTCACCAAAAAACTATTTACTGAAAAACAATCTATTGAAGTAAGTAGCCTTCCTATAATTTTTTTTATTGATATCTTACAAATAATTGCGTAACAGAAGTTCTGAAACAGCACAGTGCTCATAGAAACTGAGTATGGCCATAGAGGATAGGAATGGTGAATAAAAGATAAGTCCTTACTTTTATCTAGCTCTTGCCACACATTTATTCTTTTCCTTTTCCCTTATTCCCTATGCTCAGACAGCATATGCTGAATGCTCAGACATCTTTCTGAAAGGCGCAATTGGGATTATTATGGAAAATGGCAAAAACAAATTAGAGAATGGATTTCTTTGTATCAAATCCATTACTCTCGTATGCTTCTATAAGACTTTGCCTCCCCACCTTTTTTTCTCTGAAAACTAAATTTCTCTGAAAACCATATTTTTTTCCTCTATTGAATGTATAATACTATATAATACATTATCTCAATAAGGAACTGTGGGAATAGACATAGGTCACTTGTTGGCTATAGTCAGGTAAAAGTTAGATGACAACAGACATGCCTTCCTTCTGCACCTTTGCAAAGTATAGTTGTGCTTGAATGAAAAAGCTAACTGTGTGACAGTCTAAAAACTATGTAATTTGCTCACTATTTAAAAATGCCTAGAGACTCTCAAGAACTCATTTTCTTTTTTCAAAGATCATAGCTATTCTGTGAACTGCCTTTTTAGGTATCATCTCTTAGGTTGATATATCTTTAAGTCATGTCTCTTCAAGGGATATACTAAAAATATGCCAAAAATATGCTTTTTATATTTGTATTTGGTTGTAAGAAATAGGGAGTGAGCAATACACAGTTATATCAAATTGGTATATATGTATTTAAGTCTAATTTATTGTGATAGAATTGGAGAAGCTTTGCTATACACGTCTTGAGTTTTCTACCCTCCTTTAGTAAACTTACTGAAGTAACCTAAAGCAGTTTCAAAGAAATATGATCCCTACACATACCCCAGAGAGTGAAACCAGACTAGGATAATCTTAAGGCAGTATCACATATACCATTCTGTCAGATTTAAATTGAGATTACAAAAGACCTCCTTAAAGATATACTGGTCTGATTGACTCTGATTTTCTCCTTCTCCTTTCAAGACAGATTTATTGAGATCAAGATCCATTTTTATCCCCTCCTCTGCCCCAGCTCCCTTATCTCCTAGCTGGTACCTAGTAGGTAATCAATATGTCTTTAATTAATGAATGAAAAATCAATTACCTGCCCTGCCTTTCAAGGTTTTTGGTAGATTTTTATGCCATTGTGGAATCAGTAGGTTCTGTTTTTTTTATATAATGGTTATAGCTGGAGGGGAGGAAGCTATGTTTCTGTTAGACCTTAAGCCAGAGCTATTCTTTCCTGGGAAGATGTATAGAGTATCAAGAATTCTTCAGAATAGATATAGATATCCTATTAAGGCCCAATTTTCTTGCTACATCTCCTACATTAAAAAATAAGAAAAAAAACTACTTGGAAATAATTTGATCTGAAGCTAAATTCCAGGTCTTGTGTTCAGCCCAAATCATCAAGGATTTGAGAACACGCCACCATACCTGACACGATAGAGCTAAGCAGAACAAACACCAAAAAAAACTAACACTACACTTTGTTAGGAGTTAATAAAGACAGATTTCAGAAACAGAGATGCCACATTAGAATATTGGTAGAAATGTATCCTTCCTATATTTACTCTTTATCGCTAATGATTATTGGATATCATAAAAACCAGGAGGACTTTATTCTAAATTATTATTTCAGTTTTAAATACATCATGGAATGCTACAAAAATATTAGTAGGTGACAAAACAATTTGACCAGGATGAAGCTTACATATAGGATTATAAACATGGGTACATCCAGAAAAAAAATGGCTTTGTGACCATCTTTGGGGAGTATTGAAGAATGCACTAGATAAAATGTGTTCCTGAAAAAAGTTGAGTAGCTGCCTCTTGGGAACTGTAAGGAAATTTTAGCACTGAGCAGCCCATTTTTCAGTATAAGGTTCCATTCAGTCCCTTGTCTGCTCCTTTCATTGCTTAAATTCTTAATATCTGTGCTCAACACTATCTCTACCAACAGATTATAAATTCCTAGTGTACAGTGACTTAAGTCTTTTTCATCTTTGTATCTTCTAGTGTACTTGAAGAAATTACATGGTAGTGGCTGTATAAATGCTAGTCATTTAATCTAAAAGATGACACATTATATATATAATATATATATATATTATATATATATATATCTTATTTAGGTAAGTCTTTCCCAGAAAGGGAGGAAAAATATAGATGTCCTATTAGGCCCTTATATCCCTAAAGAATTAAGGTTTTATATATTTTTACTTCTGATTTTCATGAGGTTATTGCCTACTTTTCTTGACTAACAACCACAAGTCTACAATTTTCCTGGCCATATTTTTCAGAAGATTGATGATTCAATTTTGGGCAAGATTGCCAAAGCATCAATATACCATAAAATTTCTACCTCCCCAATTTAAACAATGAAACAGATTAAAGCAGTTTGAGAACAACAATGAAAATATTATGCCATTGGAATGCAAATGCAGACAGCCTGAGGCTATTTGATTCCCACCAACATAATTACATTTAAGCATTGTAAAAAAATCTTTCCCCTTAAAGAAAGATCTATTCCTACTCAGAAATAAATTATGTCCTCCAGTCTAGAGCATGCTAATATGGCATCTCTGTAACAAGGGTGTATTTCCTCTAAATGGGTATGTTTTGCTAAAACATGAGGAACTTTGAGTCTTTTTCTCACTTTTAGATTAGGTGATATTACATATTTTGATTCACTATTCTTTTAGTCCTACAGTTAGCTTCAACCAGGTTTCTGTGGAATCTAGTTTCATTCTCTGGCCCAAAACAACACAGCCAAACACAAGTACACATGAAAATAATAGGCATAAGGAGTCACTTCTTTTACTCAATTAACTGAACCAAAATGACTATTTAATGATAAGTAATCAATAATAAAATTTAGAAAAAAAATTCTATTTTTTAGTAAGGAATTTGTTTTATTATAGAGACAGAACCTTTGCATGATTCTGCCTCTGTCTGTTAACTTGCTTAGGTCAGAGGAATTAAGCCCAAGTTTGTATAATTACAAATAAAACTGAATCTGTCTGTATGACTAGCTCAGAATGTTCAGGAAAAGAAATTTTCCTCACCTTAGAAAAATCATTTGAGGGGCACCTGGGTGGCTCAGTGGGTTAAGCCTCTGCCTTCAGCTCAGGTCGTGATCTCGGGGTCCTGGGATGGAGACCTGCATGGGGCTCTGCTCAGCAGGGAGCCAAATTCCCTCCTCTCTCTCTGCCTCCTTGTGATCTTTCTCGCTGTCAAGTAAATAAATAAAATATTTATAAAAATAAAAATAAGAAAAATCATTTGTTGACAAATGGAGACATCTTGAATGAAGGAAAGAAAATTAATGGTAAATAATTGCTAATGTAAATATGTTGAGACATAAATATATTTACGTGTAACTACATGAACATGTACTACTTACCTATCTAAATATAGTACTCTATAGAGATCCAAGAGGAGTAACAATTGGTTAAGTGCCAAACTCTTATTTTGGCTCCGGTCATGATATCAAGGTTATGAGATTGAGCCCCACATCAGGCTCCATACTAAGAAGGGAGTCTGCTTGAGATCCTCTCTCTCTCTGCCTCTGCCCCTCACCTGCACTCATGTGCTCTCTCTCTCTTTCTCAAATTAAATAAATAATGAAAAAGAAAGAAAAAGAGAGAGAGAAAGAAAAAAAAAGAAAAGAAATGTTGATAATTAGAATATTCTATATAGTTGAATTTTCTGGTCTACTGAGAGAAATTACATATTTGTGAATTATTACACTTTTGAAGTATAGCTAGAATTAAACTAAAAAGCAGTTTTAACAAAATATAAAATGAGTTAATATTAGCTTAGCCTAAACTGGGTTAGTTTTAATCTTAGGTCTCACTTTGTTACAAGGTTATCATTATGAACAAACATGGCCTTTCTATGTGTGCTGATGCAGACCAAGGAAGAGATTAGCCTACATCCTATATCATGACATATCCTAAAATTTGTCCTTTCTTTTTCTTTTCTTAAAAAATATGGGTGAGGAGACTTCTAAATCTTTAATCTTTCTAGATGCTAACATTTAAAATGGCAAGACTTACTTAATATTAGGTTTACTGCAAATAACATGCTAAATTATGGAGTAAATGTTGATGAACTGTGTTTTCTTAAGCACCACTGTATTATATCTACTTCATCTAAAGATGTACCTTCTTTGAAATAAGCATGTTAGTCATTTTAAAATGTACTTAAAAAATAATAAGTTCACTTTGAAATAAAATTCTTGCATAAGACTGCTATTTTCATAAATTATATATGGCATGGATAGATGTAGGAAAGAAAATTCAACACTTAAAGAAAATGAAGGTAAAACACAAACTCAATAGGTTTTCCTAGGAACCTACCAACAGTAAATCAACTTGATAAATTTTATGTGAGTCTTCAAAGCTGCATGAACTGCCCTCATTCCATATCTTAGGCTTTCGCTAACTGTATAGGGTGAGAGAGAGGTGGGTCACATTCCCCACCCCTTGGAAGTTTATATTCAAGGTATGAAAGTAAAACTAGCATGCACTAAACATTTGGAGAATAATAAAAGAGAGAATATAAATATATGCAAGAGAATATTGAATAGGGAAAATGTTCTAATCAGGAGATTTTTTTTTTTTTTCTGTTTCAGGCTGAAACCATGTCATTGCCAATGTAAAATGGAAAACTGGCAATATAAGCATCCATTTACATGAGAAATTACCCAAGTGCCCCCACACATACTGCCTTCCGTGCACAATACAAAGTGGTTCCATTTTCAGTAGAACATATGCTAAATGTTTAAGCTCAAAGATGATTTAGACAAAATGGAAAAGATTTTTTAAACATTTATTTTACACTTTACAGGATTCATTTAGATTGGCAGATGTTCCAAAACCCAAAGAAAAGTAACTTAACCAGCTAGTGGGAAAGACAGTGTTTGGAGAGAAGGCAAGAGGGAAGAAAGAAAAAAATCACTAACTTTGTAACATTCAGTATCAGAAAGCATATGAATGAATGAATGAATAAATGAATGAATACATAAAAATTCCAGAAGAAATCTAATAGTTAAAATAGTGAAAGACTTCCAAATTCTTTCAGGTACCTGAAGCAAATGATGTATTGATTGCTGTTAAACTGCAGAGCTGTAACCAACACATTAGACACGGAGGATAAAAGCAATGACTAAAAGCACCTTATTTCATCTGTCACACCTGAGGCACTGCCTTCTTCAGAACTTTAGTGTATTAGCACAGAAAATCAATTAGGTAAAGAGCTAAACAAATGAAGGGAGAATAAAAAAGGTCTCATTCACAAAGTATCTAGGATGTCAACAAGCCCAGGAGACTTTGGTAAACTATATGATATCTCCAAATAAACCATAACGACTTTTTCTGAACTTTTAAAAGTCAGTGATTTCGTATCACAGATAGCTCTAAGCCTATTTTAGAAGGTTCTCAGCTATTAAACAACACGTGATAAACACAGTGTTTTGTTTCAGCTTCAGGTTTAGTACATATGCATCTCTTAAATCATAAAATATTCTGTGTCAACAACAACAACAACAAGCCCTCAGTGTAGCCCTCAGTGTTATTATGTAACAGATTCTTAAAATGATTACTTAGCATCTGTATGGCCTGTTCTGTGCTTGTATATGACCCCCATATTTTCAGTATAACATATTAATTTCCTCAATCATAAAATAAGTGATTTTTATCACAGAACTCATATGGCTCCTATTTGGGTATTAAGCAGACAAAGCACTGAACACAGACTCAACCTCAGGGATTTTAAGTACCATGATATTAATTTTTCTTTAAGGAACTTGTTCTTTTTTCCTACAAAGAAAATCAGTTGCTTCTTGAAAGGAATCTCACAAATTATCAGGGGGAGAATGGATGGAAGAAACATTTGGACACTGATATAAAGTTTTATGGCCAATGTTTATCCCTTTTTGTGCCACTTCCCTAAATTATGAAAGTATCTCTTCTTCATATCTCTAATTCTCAAACTACAAATATCTACCACATCATCAATTTCCTAGTCATTGCTTCTACATCTCATTTCCCAATAGCTATTAATCTAGAATCTTATGCTTCTCCTCCCTTTCTTATCTTTTTCCCATAAAACCCTTAGCAATTCAATATACAGAACTCTGTAAGCTCCAGCTCTATCCTGACCAAAATTTCATAACCTTTTGCATTGCTTGTGCCCTCTGCTTTCTCATGTTAACCACTGTTATTTAGATATCAGGACCTTTCCCATAAAACCCCAAATCTTCCACTTCCCTGTCTACTGGTTTGCTTCTCATTATCCAGGCCCAATACCAACCACTAACCCTCTACATCCTGCTTCTTCAACTGAAATTCAATTAAAGATATTTTATGTGTGTTTGCTATGTCTCAGGCATAAAAGTGGGGCTCCCACTTTTGTGGGTATAAAAGCATATATAATTTAGTCATTTGAATCTAAAAGAAATCTGGCCATCCTATGATTCATTTTTACAGATGACAAAACAAATTTAGGGAAAGTAAGAAATTTTCCAAAGCTAGTTGCTCCATCTAGTTATACCAACACCCATTCAAGATTTGCTCTTTGTTATCTTTCTCTAAGAAATACCTCTAGCATTCTTTCTTTGTACATAAGAATTCATGAAATCAGCTCTTTGCCATCTTGGATTTTTTTTTTTTTTTTTTTTACTTTGTGTCAGTGAGAACTCAAGGGCTTTGATTACAAATGCAGCTGGGGGCTAAGGAGCCCCTTCACCAATCTTTCTTCTTCACCCTCTTCCTGTCAACAGAACCCTCCAGGGTAGGTCACTAAAGTCCATTAAGGAAGAGGAATCTGAAGAGAGTGAAAAGGGGCAATGCTTTCTCCAAAGTCCTCTGAAGCAACTCCTAGCTCCGGCTGAGAATCTTCTAGTAGAAGGGGTGATAGATTTAGTTCTCACCTTCAGCATCTTCCATGTCTACATTCTGGGGTGTGTTTGTCTTCTTTTGCCCTTTGGGCTGTAACTTACTAGTCCTGTATGGCTTAGTAGGTGTTTGCATTTGGATGACCACTTTTTCTTTCTGGAGAAGCTGTATCTGTGGAAGGAGTTTTCAGGACTCTTTCCCAGAGTAATATTGGCACATGTACCTGATGCCCGCTTCTTGAGGTGCTGCCGCATGGTCAGCCAATTGTCTGTCATAGCCAGAATTACCTGGTGCATAAGTTGCCTCTCCTGGCTCAACACCTGCCAGAACTTGAAGATCTTGTTCTCAGCTACATTCAGGGATGCTTGTTCTTTTGCTGGGGAGCTCCCAGGGTTGTGCTGCCATCTTGGATTGTTACAAAGCCTGGAGAAGAAGTAAATATTCATCTCCAATATTTCCAAAGTGCCATAGAGAAGAGCTAATGAATGGTGAAAATGTGCGAGATATGGGGCACCTGGGTGGCTCAGCGGGTTAAAACCTCTGCCTTCAGCTCGGGTCGTGATCCCAGGGTCCTGGGATCAAGCCCCGCATCGGGCTCTCTGCTCAGCAGGGAGCCTGCTTCCCTTCCTCTCTCTCTGCTTGCCTCTCTGCCTACTTGGGATCTCTCTGTCAAATAAATAAATAAAATCTTAAAAAAAAATGTGCGAGATATGAGATAGTGGTCAATGTTCTTTTGGAGATTAGTTTAAGGGGTGTGTATGTGTACCTATGTATATACATATACACACACATACATATGTGTATATATCTACATCTCTTTCTCAATATATGTATATATCTAGAAAGAGAGGTGAAAGATAATATAAACATAAAATTAGAAAAGCAACAGGATAGGCCTGCCTAATAATATATATGGTGTATCTTAAAAGCTTAAGCTGTTGTTCAGGAAATAAACACACAAAAAAGTGGATATTAACAGGACATATGAATCAAAAGCAAGTCCCATCCACCTCACAATTTCCCTAAGATATATTGCTATTTTATATGAATACTCCATATATGCAATGCTCCTTTCAGTACAGAATACACTAGATCAGAACTCAATCTGTTTTTCACTGAAAGAATGGGCATTTGGGTATATTGTCTGAACTCAAATTTTCCAAGGTCAAAATAAATATTGGGGACTATCCATTTTCAGTTATGCTATTGAGGTAACTGAGAGTTCTTTTCATAAAAATGTACACTTTTGAAATGTGACATGTGAACATTCTGCTTGGTGAACACCTAATAACTATTTAGTGACAAAATAATGTGGTGACATTTGCATAATTTATTCAAGATTTTATAGACTTATATTGAAAACAACAATAATAAGCTTCTATGATATTGGTACCTATATTTTGTGACTATCAATTGCTTGATTCAAAAGTATGTCATATAATTAAATAATTTGCAGTATATAGCCAGAGGTTTTTTTAAAAGAAAAATCTATGGTTGATCATGTTGTAAGCTGTCACATTAGAATATGAGGATGTTTTCTTTAATACTGGCAGTACATGCATAGTTCTAACCTGGACTGCTCAAAGTTTGAAGATCTCTGCATATTTTGCAGTCAACAAAATATCCTGTACTTTTGTACAATTTCTCATGGCAACACCACTTAAGATCACACAGAGTTGAGTATATCAGAGGTTTCCAACTGCTAAGTACAAACAAAAATCTCTATCCATCTCCTGAAAGTAAACAATTCTGTTGAAATAGGTAACCTCTGATCACATGGACGTTTTATAATTTGATAAGGCAATTTAGAATAGCTCTAGGGGTCCCAGATGTTTAAAAGTCCAGCTTTTACCCAGATGACTTGGATGTTACCACTAAGTACATTATAGGCAGAATAGTACAGAATGACTTTCTAAGTACTTCAGATATTAAGTAAGAGGCCTGCTGATGCCTGAAAGTCTCTTCATCAATATCAATTCTTTTCCATAAGTTAATGTCATAAGTTAATGTCTCCAAAATGGCTCTTTTGAAATGCAGCTCTATTAGCTGGGAAGACAGTGCATTGTTCCATTAGCCTGTGAGGAGGAATTACTTAGCAAGGTCCTCAGGGAGTGAATACCAACAAATAAATTTTGATAAAGGAAGGACATGAATATCAGAAAAATATCCAAGTATGGATGCTTGCTCAAGTAAATAGGCCCAGGTAGGTCATTCCAAAAAACCAGCAAAAGGGCACTTTTGAGGAAGCACAGCTAAAGATGAGGTCATGCCAAAGCACAATTTTCCTAGAATTTTATAGAACTCTGTAGGGAGTTTTCTAAAAATGTTCTTTATGATTCCAGAGTATGTGGTTCACA